>CM047426.1:68745726-69042639 GCA_026168455.1 Theocolax elegans
ATTATTTCAGAAAATCCGAAATCCAGGAAATTCCAAAATTGGTGGATTTATTCCGGAATACCTCAGAAAATTCCGAAATATCCTGAAAATTCCGAAATTGGTGGATGTATCCGGAATACCACAGAATATCCCGAAAAATCCAAGTAATCCCGAAATTGGTGGAGTTACCCGGAATACGCCAGAATCCCGAAACATCCAGAAAATCCCTCATTAGTGATTTATAACAAAATGTCGCTGAAACTCCCGAAATATCCAGGAAATCCAAAATTGGTGGATTTATTCCGGAATACCTCAGAAAATCCCGAAACATCCAGGAAATCCCGAAATTGGTGGATTTATCCGGATACCACAGAATATCCCGAAACATCCAGGAAATCCAGAAAGTGGTGAGTTACCCGAATACGTCAGAAAATGCCGAAACATCCAGAAAATCCCCCAATAGTGAATTTATCCCAAAATGTCACAGAAACTCCCAAAACTTCCAGGAAATTCCGAAATTGGTGGAGTTATTCCGGAATACCTCAGAAAATCCGAAACTCCCGGAAATCCGAATTGTGGATTATCCCGAATACCACGAATATCCCGAAACATCCAGGAAATTCCGATAGTGGTGGAGTTACCCGGAACGACAGAAAATCCCGAAACTCCAGGAAATCCGAAAGTGGTGGAGTTACCCGGAATCGTCAGTGCCAAAGAAAAAGAAAATATTGATAAACAGGCAACAAGTTTTTATAAAATGAACAAAGATATAGTCAAACAAATTAAGATAAAAAATTTGAGCGAAGGAAAAAAAGAAAATGATAAACACAAATTAGAATATAAAGATAAAAATAAAGAAAAGGATAGATCCTTAGCTAAACATTCAAAAAAAAGAGATAGATCACAAGAAAGAAGAGAGTATAATTACAAATATAAAAGATCTCGAATGTAAAATTGTTTAAATTTGTGTTGAACTAAAAATATTAAAACATTACTTTCAAAATTATATATTAATTTTAAATAATAAACTAAAAGTAAGAATTACAATTAATTATATCATTAATTGTGTTAATGATTAAAATTAGCTACTAACAATTATATCCAATTTTTTATTCTTCTCCTTATTTATACATTTAATTCACCAACACTGCATGAAAACTACACCTTAACACATATCCTTATAATACACATTCTGCACCTTTTTTATATCTCTTATACATCATGTGACATGAAAACTACACCTCAACGCATCCCCTTATAATGTACGTGCTGCACCTTTTTTATATCTCTCATATATCGACAGTACACGAAAATTAGACCTCAACGCATCTCCTTGTAATATACATTCTACACCTTTTTTATATGTCTTATACATCACGTGATATGAAAACTACACCTTATAACATACTTTTGTGATGTAAAAATCGGTCATAAAATACATGGAAGTTACATGTACGTACATAAACAAAGATAAACTGTTAAGTTCGTAAGCAACCCCCGCGGCGCGGTCGGATGATAGTCGCTGGACCTTTCTGCTTAACTGCCGGAAGGAAAGTAGCCGAGCGTTGATCGCATTGGCTCGTCGCAGGCTAACGTACATCATGTCGCTGTCGGTGAACTTGATGCTGATTCGTATGTTCGATATCGCACCACTTTAGACAGTCACCGTGTTTTTTCTCTTTCTCTTCGCATTTGGTCTTGAAAATTGAATTCTACAAACTTTTTTTAAACACTGTTTTACGAATTGTAAACACAAGTATCCGCAATTATAATTATTAAAACATTATTAACTACAAAATATATCATCAAATCCAAGGATGATTGGAGATCACCAAAGCTATAAATAGTATATTACACACCTAGGGAGGTAAAGTATTGGTCAGTCCATAGCACATGTAAATTGGCACCTGAGCCGAAGGCGAGGGTGGCAAACATGTGCTATGGGGTGACCATTTTACCTCCCGTGGGATGTATACTATTTTTCACCACCAGTAGGCCGAAAATAACACATTCCTTTTTCGGTGCCGGGAGGGAATGTGGTACTTTCGGTCTACGTGTGGTGAAAAATATATTACGTAATTGCTTCATTTACGGTAACCCACTCAGTGTATATCAGTACCAGTAGCATCTTCAAGATTTAGAATACCTTATTTACGTTATCGCGGTCCATCAGCTGATAATGCATCTGGCGTAAAAACTCCTCTAATATCAGGAATTTTTAGAATTTTGCGCATTTCCAATAAACACATTAGAGAAAGCTTTTCGAAGTAATTTTACATCAATCTTTTCTTTTAAACCCCCACCTGGAGTGTATGGTTTGAAATGAATGTTTAAACCTTTTTTGTGTGGCTTCAGACACAGGTCGTTACCTAAAGCTGGCTTCCATTGTCATATTATACTGTTTGATTGCTAAATATGATGCTAGACTGAGTTTCTTAGAGGAGAACCCAATGTTTCGATGCAATCACCGATTCCTTGTTTCCGCGAAGCACTTATGACATAGCACATAAGGCATGAACGGAAGCATTGCATACTAGTAATAAGCGGGCACCTATCTGCGGATGGACAAGTAACGCGCTTTCAACGAGATCTTCCTTTTGCGGTCTTTATGAGCAAAATTGCGGATCGAATCGACTTTTTCAGGTAATGGTAACGTACCGTCGCTCGAAACCAGAGGCCCTAGAAATGATACATGATTTTCCCCCAAAATACATTTTACTCGATTTAAAACAATTGTATATTTTTGAAGACGCTTAAATCAGGGTTGGGTAAGTAGTCGTCAACCACCCATTTTTAAATACGTTTTCGCTACTTTTACGCACTGTGTCACTAAAAAATTTCCAAAAAGGTGCTTAACTAAGAAGGTACATGAGTTACTTGAAAACAAGCAGATTATTGTTAACTGAAGAGACTAGAAAATAAAAAATAAGGTTGCCACCACTTTCCCTTGCTGCTGTACCTAAAAAAGTATCAGTAGCGCTCAATTCGGTAAAGCTCAAGGAACTTTGAGTTTTTTCTTCTCCACGGCAACTTTTACTACAATTTGAGTTTTTTACAAAGCGCATTTAATTACCTGTTTAATTAGCAAATTGGCTTGGAGTTGATTTTCCAAAGGTAGCATCATTAACCGCTTTATTAAGAGAAGTTTTCTACTGCTTCTTTTTCTTATTTTTAAAACCCATACATAAATTCAACTTTGATTTCATCACGTTAATTATAGAGTAATCATCTGCTTTCTCACCGATATTAGTATTCTTAGATACAACTCGATTTCAAACTTTATCAACCAAAATTCTTTGTGCAGCGTTTCTCAACTTAAGATTTTCTCGATTTTTAGACTATACAGTGTCATGCTCTTTGTTAGCTATGTTAAGAGCATTAAGACCGAGATCTCCTATAGACAACTTTTTGCTTAATTTCATTCCTGGTCCACAATATTGATACTTGGGTAAATGAAGTTCAAAAGGTAATTTTTTTATAGAATAGCAAACTCGCTTTTGTTGATGAAGTAAGTAGTTCAATATCACTCAAAAAGCTTAGCTTCAGACTGATGTCTGAAACTATAAAATCACTACATATAATAAAATAGGCTGTAACGATTGAGATGTTGCACTGCACTTATGGACTGTGAAGAACAGTCTGTTAGCGGGGTATCATAGTGAATATATTTATCCTCCCTACCTTATCGACAATCGCGACTATCAGTAATAAATTTGTAAATAAAAGAGTATGTGACAAAATAAGAGAAGATGCGCCTTCGTTTGTCAATAATCTAATTATGAGCTGAATTTGAAATTGAAATATTATTGCGTATTCGAGAAAAGTCTTACCAAAAATGTGAACCTAACCTTAACGAGGTGAAAAGATTTGATATTTTTGGTAGACTTTTCTCGAAAACGCAATAATATTTTAATCTAAAAATCAGCACACAATTAGATTATCGACAAACGAAGGCGCCTCTTCTCTTATTTTTTTCTCGTACCGTTATATTTTTTTATGAATTAATTTAATCCTATTGTAAAATTGAGTAAGCGCTCGAATCGATGATCTCGAATCTCGATCTCGAACATTAAAAAACTCGAAAATCAAATGAAAACAAAACATTGGCGCGCGTAGCGGTATACACTAGCTGTGTATACCGCTATTTATTACAAAATCTATCAACTTTTACTATAGAACATTACATGTAACATTGGTTGGTAATTATGTCTAGAATGTATCTTTCTGGGTTAGAATTTAAACTACATGTCAATATTCAACTTGAAATAGTGTAAACACGCCCCAGTTGATTTCTTTTATCCAAAAGTCTAAAATAAAGCTTGAAGTAATGCCTTTTAAAGGTCTGTAGCTTTTTTATGACTTTCAATTCTGTAAAAAATTATTATAATTTAAAAAAAAAAAACAAAAAATTTACAAAAATAAACATGCTATTTCCTATTTGAAGTTTTAAAAAATTTTGTATTCTTTTAAATATCATAACTTTTTACGGAGTTGAAGGCCATAAAAAGGCTACAGATCATATAGGGTTAAGAAAACGACGTCCTCGTCGCTAATCTTCGGATTAGTTTCCTTTTATAATATTATGTATTCTTTATTGACGACACTCATTAATTAATTATTTTTACCGCTCGGATCCTCGTGGAACTTCGGATTTCACGGATCGGAGGGTTATATACTTCATATTCACTTATGTCGATCAGGTAGGGACTTTGTGCGTTTAAGACTTTTTATCTTCGGAAACGACATGGTAACGTATCCTTTAGCTGCCATCACTGTATTACGTCTTAAAAGGAAAGAAGCAAGAAATAAAAAGAAGGACTGGGATTCGACCCCGGGACCTCAGCGTGCGAATCGTGCGCTCTAACCATCGAGATACCGTCCACCAGATAAAGCATCGACGATATGACCTACACTTCTTATCTGTCACTCGACTCCTTCTTATATGTTTAAGTCGCGCGGCGACGTTCGTGACAATATAGATCGCTTTGAAGTTTGAAGAAAAAAATCAGTTCTCTAGCTATTGCAAAAACCAGAGAAATGAGAATTCTAACCTGGGATATAAAACTAAAGTTTTTCTAATTTTGGTGTGATATGCTCAAAAGTTTATGGGCGGTAGTGTAAAAAAAATTAAATTAGCTCCATAATATCCAAATGCTAATAAATTATGAAATATTCTTAATTTATTGCAGAATCTGATCGTCCGACCGAGCAATCGCAGGGCTCTATGTCAATTTTATTTTTTTATTTAAAATTATTAAGATGATTATACAAAAACTTAATATTTTTACGTGAGATCAGAATAAAGAACATACGGTATTTGTGTATCATATCCCAAACATAATATTTACTATAAAATGTCTAAATGACAAAAATTTTAATAACAATTAACAAAGCGAAAATCATTTAATCATTTACAATATTTAAAGTTACTTATAATATAAACAATTTTTAATAATATAAAATGTTTCAATAAAGTAGATTTAATGAGTAACCATTATTTAAGAAATTTATTCTATCCTATAATTTTATCGGGCAATAAAACTCAGAAGTTTATTAAAAAATTTTTGATTAAAATCGTTATATTTCAACAGAAAATTTTAGTTTCACCACTGTTAATTTTAAGCATTGGTGTACTGTATTAACTGTATAGAAATAAAAAAAACAGTAGTATTTTTGAACGTATATATATTAATGAGTTGTTTCTAATCAAAGATTTTTTCATTACGTAGAAATTAAAGAGAATATAATAAACATCATATTAATCTTGTAGTGAAATTATGAATATAAAATTAGTTTACGTTTTCTATATGATTGTTTGTTTTTGTAATATCTAGTTCACAATCTATAATTTACAATAAAATTTTTATTTTATTGCTTTTTTTAAATTTATTAGATTTATTAGTGATTTTTATAAATATTTAAAAATGCCTTGATCTAAGCCAGAATGACATTAACTAGATAAAATGATGTTATCCTCTCTGTTTAAAGTATTCTTGGATTCTTTTGTCTGTATTGTAATGCGAGGCAATAGTCCATGTTCCGCTAATTTTTTCACAATATGTATCTGTAAAGTATATGGTGGCTTAAGTGAAATTTTTGTGGTAATCATAAACTCTTGTCATCTTTTTATTTGTCTTTATCGTCTCTCAAACTTTTTCCAATGCACTTTTATTCATTTATTCTCAGTGCTTTCAAAAGTTTTTCTGTATTTATGGGAATTTTATGACATTCCTTAGTACTGGTAGATGCGCGCATATAATATACGCATGCAACAGTACGAATGTATTTTTATTATATCATCTTTATTATTATATTATAGCATCTTTATTATAGTTTTATTTAAAAAAGATTCACTACCAGTTAATTGTTTTTTTTAATCTATACTCATTTAAATGGTCTATTGTTAATGGACATATGTATGTGCAAATCAGGGTTTTATTCGCGGTTATTTTCTTCGTGGTTATACGTCAGCGCTGAGTATACTGCAATGATGTGTAGCTTTTGTATGTTCACCGACTATATGCAACATACGAGGGTCGTTATGTTTTATGGCTAATTGTTTTATTATCTTTGACATATTTCCAGTTTACGGCCTGCACAGTCTGCCGTTTTGTTTCACGACTGTCTATTGTGTATGATGAACGCCGGTTTATACTTAACCCTTCGTAATTTACTTACTCCTTTCTCTTTTTCTCTCCTCGCTTGATCGAACTCTTCTTTTGGTTTCTCTGTTTCCCTTTTCAAAGCTCTTTTTCCTTCGTTATTCTCCTCATATACGTATCCCGGTTGCAAAAGCCCCATAGAAACTTATAAAATAAGTATTGTATAAAATTATATGTGGTTTCTGCACCCTATTGATATTACATAAAAAATTATAGGTAAATTTTGTACACCCTCCATTGTAGGTTAAAAAAAGGAAGAAAATGTCGATCTTTGAGGGTCAATCCAAGTTAAACAAGGAATAAAAAAAATTTGTTATTCTCAAATTGAAAAATCGTGCAACGTTTCGTCCACTGGTTTGCGGACCTCTTCAGGCACTGTTTATTAACAAAAAAAACGAAAACCGAATATACATAAAAATAATATATAAATGAACAAAATTTCAATCACACACTTTACAACACAAAATAAAATTAAATACCTTCGTAAAAACAATGTATACGTTTCAAATTTTACTCCATTGTAAGGTAACGTCCAAGTGAATAATAAATCAGTCAACTCGACTATATATAAATACATGTGAGCATTATAAATAATCAATTTTGAGAAATAGGCATACATCAATATTCCGAGCAAAACAAACTGTTACAAAATCCTTTTATAAATATTACTGAGCATTTGAGTGTCTTCCTTCTTATTTATAGTATATTTACAATTATTAATATGCAGCATCTCAGAAATAATACGTTTTTTATATGAGGGTTCTTTGTCTAAAACCGAAACATTGTCAAAATTGAATGTGTGATTATTCTGTAGCATATGTAGGCTGACAACAGAATCACTATTATTCATATTTTTGTGTTCTCTAATTCTATCTTTTAATGCACGTTTTGTTTGTCCTATATAAGAAGAATTATACACTCATTACAATTAAACTTACAAACAACGTTACATAAATCAAGCTTTTTTGTCGTATCTTTACATAATGTTATGACATTATCAAGTTTTTTATTAATATTAGGCACTGTACCTATGTTGAATTTTTTTAACATGCTAGAACATTTTTCATAGAAATTTTGGAAGTACGGAAGCGAAAAGTAGCTTGGAAGCTAATCTTTTTATCGACTACAATATCTTTTGGAACTAAAACACTATTTATTTCTCGTAACCTAGTGTTAATATTTTTGTTAACAAATTTTAATGGATAGTCATTTTCTGTCAAAATGTGTCTAATAATATTTAGATTATCTTTATGAAAATCAGTGTGAGATAGTAATATCGCTCTATCAGTCAAATTAAAAATTATGTTGCATTTCTGTTCCAAAGTATGATTAGACAAATAGTTGAGAACTCGATTTGAGTTTGACAGTTTTCTATACCAATTTGTGATAATTTTCTCTTCTTTTTTCATTATAGTTAAGTCCAAAAAATTAATAGAATTATTATTTTCCAATTTATGCGTAAATTGTAAATTTTTGTCAAAGTCATTAAAAACATTAATAACAGTATTTATATAATTTTTATGGATATACATAATGGTATCATCCACATATCTATAATAAAACAGAGGAATGCATTTATAAGTTTCTTTAAGTTCCTTAAGACAAAACGTTTCAAGATCGTCCATCACCATATCAGCAAATAATGGTGAAATAGGGGAACGCATTGGACTACCAAAAATCTGTTGATAGGTGTGATTATTAAAGGTAAAAAAAGTATTTTCAAACAGAAAAGTAACTATCTCACAAATTTCAGCGAACGGGATTTTACATTTACTAATAATGTGGTTACATCGTCGATTTAAACTGTCAATCACAGCTGATATAGATATATTTGTAAACAAAGAAGATACGTCAAGCGATAATAATATATAGTCATGTGGTAAAATAAGTTTGGAAAGTTTAGATTTTAAATCATAACTATTATCTATATATAATTTAGGCTTCGGAATAATAAGTTTTAATTCTTCATATAAAATTTTAGCCAAAAAGTGTGTCGGACACGAAACCATAGAAATAATCGGTCTAAGTGGAATATTTTCAATATATTTCTATTTAAAAATATATATATATTTTTAATATTTTTTTTAATATTTTTTTTTTTTAAATATGAATATATTAAAAATATATATATATTTTTAAATAGAAATATATTGAAAATATTCCACTTAGACCGATTATTTCTATGGTTTCGTGTCCGACACACTTTTTGGCTAAAATTTTATATGAAGAATTAAAACTTATTATTCCGAAGCCTAAATTATATATAGATAATAGTTATGATTTAAAATCTAAACTTTCCAAACTTATTTTACCACATGACTATATATTATTATCGCTTGACGTATCTTCTTTGTTTACAAATATATCTATATCAGCTGTGATTGACAGTTTAAATCGACGATGTAACCACATTATTAGTAAATGTAAAATCCCGTTCGCTGAAATTTGTGAGATAGTTACTTTTCTGTTTGAAAATACTTTTTTTACCTTTAATAATCACACCTATCAACAGATTTTTGGTAGTCCAATGCGTTCCCCTATTTCACCATTATTTGCTGATATGGTGATGGACGATCTTGAAACGTTTTGTCTTAAGGAACTTAAAGAAACTTATAAATGCATTCCTCTGTTTTATTATAGATATTATTATATAGATATTATAGATAATTGTAATGAGTGTATAATTCTTCTTATATAGGACAAACAAAACGTGCATTAAAAGATAGAATTAGAGAACACAAAAATATGAATAATAGTGATTCTGTTGTCAGCCTACATATGCTACAGAATAATCACACATTCAATTTTGACAATGTTTCGGTTTTAGACAAAGAACCCTCATATAAAAAACGTATTATTTCTGAGATGCTGCATATTAATAATTGTAAATATACTATAAATAAGAAGGAAGACACTCAAATGCTCAGTAATATTTATAAAAGGATTTTGTAACAGTTTGTTTTGCTCGGAATATTGATGTATGCCTATTTCTCAAAATTGATTATTTATAATGCTCACATGTATTTATATATAGTCGAGTTGACTGATTTATTATTCACTTGGACGTTACCTTACAATGGAGTAAAATTTGAAACGTATACATTGTTTTTACGAAGGTATTTAATTTTATTTTGTGTTGTAAAGTGTGTGATTGAAATTTTGTTCATTTATATATTATTTTTATGTATATTCGGTTTTCGTTTTTTTTGTTAATAAACAGTGCCTGAAGAGGTCCGCAAACCAGTGGACGAAACGTTGCACGATTTTTCAAATTGAGAATAACAAATTTTTTTTATTCCTTGTTTAACTTGGATTGACCCTCAAAGATCGACATTTTCTTCCTTTTTTTATAAAAAATTATAGAAAAAAAATTTAATGTTTATAAATTTCTATATGTATTATTTTTTAATAAAATTCAATAAGAAAATGCTCATAAGTTAAAAGATAAAAAACACTGTATTCAAAATTCTATAAGATTTTATAAGATTTGCTTTGATATTTTAGATAAATAAAAAATTTTATAAAATTCTATAATGTACATCTTCTTCAAATTTATTTTCAATAATTTATCTATTTGTTTCTACACTATAGTGAGACTATGCGGTCTATTTGTGGAAACTATTTAACATTTCTTATATTGAAAAAAAATAAGTTTAAAATTCTATGCTATATGAACTCACATTGAATTACGAATACATGTCTAATTACATTTTACCAATATTAGCACTCTTCGGTATTCGTCCTTCTGCAATTTTTGGACACCTTCATCAGGGACCTTCTTATTGACGTACACTGTAAGCAATTGTATAAATTATTGTTCATATGTACATAATAGACCTAAATATGTTAATACAGTTACTTCATGTAAATTAAGAAATTAAGTTGATATTTTTAACGCAACTCTTCTAGCATCGTAAAAACTTGACGATGTGTAAGTCAGTTATATAAAAGAGGGATTATATATTGTTTAAAGAAACCATGTACAGTGATTAGAAAAAGTATATACAACTGAAATACTCACAGAAAACTGCTTTGTAAACCAATGGAGGGATGCTTGTTGTTCCACCTTGTCCAGTTGTAGTCATATTTTTTAAATTCTCCTCTCCAACAATTAGCCTCATCCCTAGGGGAAATCTTATTCTAGTAAATAGGTAATAATAGATATTCTAAATAAAATGGTCGAAAAATAAGTGAAAAATAGGCAAAAAATGTGCCCATTTTTATCCTCCCGGTGAAACGCTTTTCCCCCATTATTTAACCATTAAATAGACTAAAATATAGTTTATATTCTGGTTTAAACTAATTTTTAGCTTATAACCATAGATCAAATTTGAGTCTAGTTATATGCTATTAAATGTCTATTAAAAATGAACAAGTGAAAAATATAATAAAATCACATTTATTTTCGTAAATACTGGAAATATAACCGAAATTAGTTATAAATCAGACATAAGCGTTAAAAACCCATTCGAAACTATAGGAATTTTGAAGTTTGCTGTTACCGGAAAGCTGGAAACATTATTCAAATGTCTTGAGGTTATGGTCATTCTATTAAGTGTTAAAAAAAATGGGTGAAAAAGCGTTTCATCACAAGGTATTTAATACCAATGTTTTATTTCTAGTTCATGGATTCAAATTTCTACTAGGGATTAGACGTCGAGTGAATTCTTTGGGTTTCCCTCGCCATGTTGCTTTTAAATAATTTAACTTCGCCTGATCAATGTAAATTTTAAATCCTTTTAGCATTTTTATCTGTAAAAGTAATCAAGTTATTAGGTTTTAAACATACTAAATTTTAATTTAAAAATGTAATTTTTGCTAATTTAAAAAAATTTAATACGTTAAAATGCAATACATAATTAGGAAAAATAATAAAAAAAATACAGTAACATAGAATATAACAATGAAGTTTTATATAAAATATTATTTATTTGTATTTATATTTTGTTATTAATATAAATATATGTTTAATTATACATATTTATTAATTAATAAAAAAATACAAATAAAAATAAAAAATATTTTTTATATAAGCTTATGTCGTGTACCGTTATATTCTATACCACTGTACTTTTTTTGTTATAATTAAATATATGTATAATAACTACTTAACGGATAAACAAAATTACTTTGCCTGTCTCAGGGTGATCCGACACTAAATATTCTCTAAGGCTTCTACTTTGCCGACTTGTAGAAGTTCCTGCAGCACGTTTCTCAGTTTCTGTTACTTCTATAACTTTATCTACATTCTCGGTCTGTTCCTCAATTTCTGTAGTGCTTTGTTCTTTCTGTTTATCTCTCTCCATCTTATCATCATCACTATCCAGGTAATCATGATTTTCTTTATCGCTTGACTCATTGCTGTCACCCTCGAGAGTTGTAATTTTTTCACATTCGGGGTCCACACTGTTATTTTTATTTTCAATTCTGCAAATTTACAAAAAAATTGAATTACTTAATAAAAAATAAAATTATTTAATTATACATCGTAATTTATGCATTTTCAATAAAAAATAACTAAATAAATAAATAAATAAAGAAGATATTTTTACGTACGAATTAGACTCATTTTCCGAAACTTCATTGAAAATCGATTTCGATCCAAGAATTGCTTCGTTTAATTCTATATTACTACTAGTCTTTGCTGCTGCATATTTTCGTTTTGACGAAGCAATTTTTCTTTTTTCCGGAATTATCGCATTTGGAAAAGATTTTCTTCGCTCAGATGTCATAACGTTACCGTCCATATCGACATCTACGCTATGCAGGTACTCCTTCCGTGTTGAAAAAATCCAGTTGGAAATCCAGCTAAAAATCAAGCTTGAAATCTAGCTGGAATTCCAGGTGGATCTGCGTGGATTCCAGCTGGAAAATAGTGGATTCCAGGTGGATTTCCTGCTGGAATTCTGATTGGATATCAAGGTAGAATTCCAGTTAGATATTCAGCTCGAATTCTAGAGTATTCCAGGTACTGTTTTACATGATTTTAAGGTATAAATATTCGCAAAATTAGACACATAATTATATAAGGACCTAAAAGAATAATTGCAGTTGATTTTGAGGTGGATTTTTCTTGGTTTTCTAGGCAGCATTGCAGAGAAAGTCTCAACAGAATTAGTGGTTTTAAGCTGCAAGTGTAGGTGGATCTCGATGCGTACATTTGCAGGTAAAAATATGTAATCATACTTTCAAGATTATTGCCAAGCGGATTTCTACATGGGGTTACAATTCTTAATATTAGATTTATATAGCTAAATACATGCATTTCAGATTATTTTTATAGTATATTATTGTAAATTTTGAACAAATTTTTTATTTTTATTTGGATTATATTTTGTAATTTTTAAAACATTCAAAATTTTTATAATATTAAAAAAATATATATATATATATATATATATATATATATATATATATATATATATATATTTTTTATTATTTATTTTATACATATACAAATATACTGACATATACAGAAGGAAGTTAATCGATTTTAACATTTATTATTTATTTTTTTTAATATTTTGTATAATTTTATTTATGTCTTCTGTTATATATGAATTTTTTTTAGGATAGCGCGCTTTAAATCATCTTCCACGAGTTTCATTCTTTTCATTAAATAATATGTTAGACATTCTAAAAAAAGAGATTTTGATAAGAAATTGAGCAGTACTCTTACTCTTAGTTAAACTACATTTAAATTTGTACTTGCTCGTGAGAATATTATTTTTTTCGGGAGAAATTATTTTTCTTATATTGACTCCTCCGGGAGTTCTATAATTTTTACCACCGCTCTCTGCAACCTGCGAGATACCTCGTGAGTTGTGTATAGTTCACGTAGAATTGTTTTGGTGAACAGACTTGCTGTTCTTAGGTGCAAGTACTGTTTCCACGTATTTTCGTTTAAGGAAAAGCTCTTGCTTATATAGACCAAAGTTTGCTAAACGAAAACATTAATTTATTAATTATATAAATTTTAATCGGTATTTCCGAACTAAATTGTGTTGCTCAATATTTTTTCAAATATTGCACAAAACCCTGTTTTATTAGCAACTTACTTGCTAATAAATTAGTTCGGAAATACCGATTAAAATTTATGTATTACGTTGTAATAAATACATGCACGGGCGATTTCGTGTCAAAATTTAAAATAGAATGCTAAGTTTGAAATTTGATAAGCGGGGAGGGGGGATGTCTAAAGGAAATATCGAGAAATAAAGACTTCAAGGTACAAGGTGCGTGGAATCGTCGGGTTCCCCGTAGCCAAGTGGTAGGGCAACTGCCCGGTAAGCAGCAGACCGTCGGTTCGATCCCGACCTGGGGACGTTGATTTTTTCTTTCTCGATCGTTTCTTAATTAATTTTCTATTACCTCTGGGACATAGCGATAGTAAGTTGCTAATAAAAGAGGGTTTTGTGCAATATTTGAAAAAATATTGAGCAACACAAATTAGCTCGGAAATACCGATTAAAATTTATATAATACTTTGTAACAAATACATGCACGGGCAATTTAGAGTCAAAAATTAAAAATTTATTTATTTACTGTTTTAGTATACAACAGTTTTAAAAAATCAATACCTTTCCATTATCAGAAGTTTTAATCCATTTTTCAAGAAATTTTTTTTCATCAGTAGGACATACTGAATTGTCATTTTTGTTTTGCGTTTCGTCTGGTGCTTTTTCATTGGTCCTTTTCGCAGAAGAGTCGGCAGGAGACATCGGTTCACCTTCTTCGCGCATTTGAACCGGCGAAAATTCTGATTCAACATCACGAAATAATCAACGTTTTGATACTGTCCACTTTTTTTAGTAGGAGTAATGGTTTAAAAGATATAAGCAAAAAACCTGCATTTCGTACTTTCTCGAATTATTTAAACAATGTTCCACCTTCTTCAAACTAACCGCAAATATATACCCCAATATTCTGACATCCTTCCTTACAATTTTCAATAATAAAAAAAAAACTATTAAAATTTTTTTTTTAATCCAATTTGCGTGGACTACTTTATTATTATGTTCCCAATGCAGCGCTATCTGACGATGGTGACTTACAATGTGAATGTCCACAAAACACTTGTTGAATATACATATCAATCATCAAACATTTTCAGTTAAATTGTAATAATTTCTTAAGTAACATGCATGGGTGTATCGTTATGTGTAAAAACATACTATAGCTAAATTTACAACTAGAGATTTATTTTTTCCATCACAGAAATCGTATTTGAAAACATTCTTTGAACAAATTGGAATTATAGAAATTTAACAGTTTAACTTTACCTCACTTGCAAATGGTAATGTACTATTTCTTTGAGGATTAGAGCAGGGTACAGTTTCATTTGAAGTACCGACAGTTTTAGGTGTTTTGGAAACCTCAGTTTCTTTCTCATAATCTACATAAAATATTACAGAAATCAGGTATTTTTTAATTTTAAGTTAGATTCATCAGTCATATATAACTTCACCTTTATTAAATAAATTCTTATCTACATTAATAAACATTTGCAGCTGGTATTTTTCATTTAACAGTTGAAGGGTTTCCAACCTATCTTTTTGCGATTCAAATCTACTTTCCAAGCTTTTACGTTCTTCTAACAATTTTTTATATTTTAGTACACTCACAAAAGTGTAACTCTATAAGTCAAGAGTATTTTTCTAATTGAAGTTTTCTTCTTGAGTAAATCAGCATTCTATATAATACAGTAGTAGGTCTGATTATTTTAAGATGGCTATCATCTCTCCTTAAGTCGCAATTATTCTTTACTTAGATTGAATTCTACTGTAGCGAAAAAGAATCGTCTGTTTTGTAACATCTTATATGATCTAGATTAAGTCTACTGATATTAACCCACGTAAAAGAATAGTACACAGATTGTATACTAAATGTATATAATTTATTTTATACAATAGTATACAATATTGGTTGTATACAATATGTATAAAATCTGTATACAATCTGTAAAAAAAATAGTCTATACAGTTTGATAAAAATTTTATACAAAGAGTAAAGAAATTTCTTTCTTTCTTATTTTTGTATAAATAAAAAATCTGGAAAATTAAAAACAGCAAATATATTAGGCATTTGGAAACAGCTACAGCACTGCCCTGTGAACGAGAAACACTGTAGAGGTTATGGACATCAGAACCATCGATGACCAAGAATTGATGTTATCACTGACACCAACGATCTTGAAAAAATGTCAACAACTTTTCCTTCATCGCGATTTGGCCAAAATTTTCAAACTACCATTTCGTTACATCCAACGGACTCTTCAACATCGACTTGCACATCATGAAGGTTAGACAGGGTCTGACCGAATGTTTTGTTCTTTGGTTGTCAAGTCGATTTTCAACTTTTTTTATTAGCAACCGAAAAAGAAAGTTGAAAATCGACTTGATAACCAAAGAACAAAACATTCGGTCAGACCCTGTCTAACCTTCATGATGTGCAAGTCGATGTTGAAGAGTCCGTTGGATGTAACGAAATGGTAGTTTGAAAATTTTGGCCAAATCGCGATGAAGGAAAAGTTGTTGACATTTTTTCAAGATCGTTGGTGTCAGTGATAGCATCAATTCTTGGTTGCGTTAATCTCCTCATCATCGATGGTTCTGATGTCCATAACCTCTACAGTTTTTCTCGTTCACAGGGCAGTGCTGCAGCTGTTTCCAAATGCCTAATATGTTTTCTGTTTTTAATCTTCCAGATTTTTTATTTATACAAAAATAAGGAAGAAAGAAATTTCTTTACTCTTTGTATAAAATTTTTATCAAATTGTATAGACTATTTTTTTTACAGATTGTATACAGATTTTATACATATTGTATACAACCCATATTGTATACTATTTGTATAAAATAAATTATATACATTTAGTATACAATCTGTATACTATTCTTTTACGTGGGAAGAATGAATTATAATAAGTATAAATTTTATTTATTGTGTGAGTAAATTAATGAATATCGATGTATAAGACATAAAAAAGTGCAAAAAATGATTTATAAAGTTACATTATAAGTAATATATTATATATATATGGGGTATTACACGTGAACTGGTCCGATCAAAATTTTAATATGCACCAAATTTTGGGTACACATTGCAAATATTTCTCAGAATACAGAAAAAAATTTTTAGATACTGGAATTTATTTGATCATAAGTTATTCTAACCTCAAGAAATGAATTTTTCCAAGTTTTTTCAACACCAGCTGGGTTTACCGCTATTTAACTCAAAATGTATCAACTTTTACTATAGAACATTATATGTAACATTCGTTGCTAATTGTGTCTAGAATTTATTCTTCTAGGTTAGAATTTCTAATTTCAAGGTGAATGTTATATAAACTACATGTCAATATTTAACTCAAAAAAAGTGTAAGTGCGCCACAATCGATTTTTTTATCCAAAAGTCTAAAAGAAAGCTTGGAGTAATACCTTTCAAATGGTCTGTAGCATTTTTATGGCCTTCAATTCTGTAAAAAGTTATGATAATTTAAAAAAAGAGAAAAAATTCACAAAAATTAACATGGTAAATCCCATTTAAATTTTTTTTAAAATTTCGTGTTTTTTAAAATTATCATAACTTTTTACAGAATTGGAGGCCATAAAAATGCTACAGACCATTTGAAAGGTATTGCTCCAAGCTTTCTATTAGACTTTTGGATAAAAAAATCAATTGTGGTGCACTTGCACTTTTTTTAAGTTGAATATTGACATGTAGTTTATATAACATTCACATTGAAATTAAAAATTCTAACCCAGAAGAATAAATTCCAGACACAATTAGCAACGAATGTTACATATAATGTTCTATAGTAAAAGTTGATAGATTTTGAGTTAAATAGTGGTAAACCCAGCTGGTGTTGAAAAAAACTTGGAAAAATCCACTTTTTGAGGTTAGAATAACTTTTGAGCAAATAGATTCCAGTACCTAAAAATTTTTTTCTGTATTCTGAAAAGCATTTGCAATGTGTACCCAAAATTTGGAGCATTTTAAAATTTTGATCGGACCACTTCGTGTGGAATATCCCATATATATATATATATATATATATATATATAATATGGGAGATTTCATGTGAAGTGATCCAGTTAAAACATAGAATTTTGTTTCAATATATGGAATCAGTAAAAAACTACTTGAATAAAGTGTAGCTAAATTTTTAGACCTGAATTACAATTAGTACCAAAGCTGTGGTCAATCAAAAAATCGAATTTTTTGAAAAAATTGACTTTTTGGCCATGTTTATTACTTAATAACTCAAAATCTAACAATTTTTTCTTATATACATTAAATTTGAAAATGTTAATAATTTCAAAAAGAATCAGTTGAAATATTTCATTTATATTATTTTAAAACTTTGAATATAGTTATAATCAATTAAAAGCTTTATAGTAAAAATAGGGTTGTACAGTCAAAAATATTTTAACCATCCAAAAATCTAATTCATCGATGATTAATTACCTTCAAAATAATGCAAAGTTTGAGTGCGGCAGAGCATTTCAGACAAAGTTATGGTGTTTTTAGGCAAATTTCTTAAAAAAAGAGAGCAAATGCATTTTATGAAAAAAACAGATTAACCATATACTTGCATTCAAACAATATGACACTATTATTCCTCAATATTACTAAAATATACTATTATATATAATAGTATATATATATATACACACACGTATTAAGAATTTTGTTTTCTAGCTTATAATTTGAATATTACATGAAATCGAACGTAATCAAAACACAATGACGTAATTGATTATAATCACATCTACACCGAGAAAAAAGTTGAAATAACAATTAGAATGTTGTCTAGTAATGCGGAGACAGACTGACGCAATCCAAAAATTTACCATAGTGTATAATAAAATTTACTAGAAAGCTATTAATTTTTACTACAATTCTGGTAATATTTACTATAAGTTCAGTAAAATTTATTATACACTATGGTAAATTTTTGGATTGTGTCAGTCTGTCCCTGCATTAGTAGACAACATTGTAATTTTTACTATAACTTTTTTGTAGAAACAAAAAACGTATAAAATCATCATGTGTTGAGTGCGTGGAAGGATTATATATTTTCTGCAAAGTAAGCGTTAATGTTGTATTTTTTACTATATTATCTTTAGAACAATTTTTATTAAAGTTACGTTATTGAAGAATATTTCTTACTGGATCAAGTAAAATCATCTCCTTTCAAATGGAATTATTCTTAATATAGCTCTAGCCAGAAATTCTCTTGATTTAATTTGATTTTCTACTTGTAACAATCCGTTACACTTCAAGTAAATTTCTTGTTGATTGAAGATAAAAATTTTCTTAAACTTATCTACTTAAGCACAAATACAATACGATTATAACAATAAGACTTCCAATTAATTCAGATAGTATTGCAATATTTAAAATTTGTTATAGATATGTTAATCTATTAATCATTACGGAGTTTTTAGATGACTGATACCGTAAGTGAGACTCTTCAAACCCAAACATCATTTTCTTTTGCATTATAGTAATATTTTTATAATTTCAGGATGTTCGTTTCGAAAGTAAACATCGCGAATTTATAAATTATGCTGCTAACACAAAAAATCGTATTAATTTACCTCACTCATTGGCTATAAAAAATCAGTTATCTTTTAGTTATTTTCTTATGGAAAATACAAGTTTCCAAGATTGTATTGAATTCGGACCAATGAAAGAAAAACCTATATCTGAATTGATGCATTTTGCTCGTTTAAAAAAAGAAATGCCAATTTTGGTTAGCGATGTTAAGGACAAAAATAAATTAATCAGTTGGATTAAAATAAATAATAGACGATATATAAATAAGTATTGTAAAAGTATTCATATGCTTTTAAGAAATTATAATAATATAGAAAAAATGAAGAAGATATCTCTTTGGTAGACATCGTTAAGACCATCACTATTTAAATTAGTTAATTACTGCCTAACATCTTATGTATATAGATCAAAGAATAAGTAACAATTATTAAGATATTAATACATGGATGATTTGTATCTACAAGTTCCAAACATTTGCGCATGTGAGCGTTGCGTTAGCTTAGTGGATAGAGCGTTTGCGTTTGGTGCGTGCGTTGCGGGGTTCGATTCCCGGTTAGGGCAAAAATTTTTCAGCGTTTTTCTGCGTCAAATATATCTAATTAGTGTAAATATATAAACTAAAACAATATAAAAATAAATATAAGTTAATTAAAAATAATAATAAGGTTTCGAAAAAGAAATTATTTTCAAATTTTTTTTGAGTTATGTATATATAAATACTTTTTAATTTCTGCATTATTTTTGTATTCTTTACCCTGGTGGAAATCATATTCCATTAAATAAGTATTAAATAGACTGTTTGAATAGAATGGGCAAAAAATAGGCGAAAAATGTGCCCATTTTTCTCCTATCGATGAAACGCTTTTTCTCACATTTTATGACCATTTATTAGTGTAAAATGCTATTTTTCTCCCATTTTTGAGCTTGTAAATATAGATTACAGTTGAATGTAGTTATGTCCTATTAAATATCTATTAAAAATGGACAAGTGAAAAATCTAATAAAACAGCGTTTATCTTCGTAAATACTGGAAATACAACAGAAATTAGTTGTAAATCAGACGAAAACGTTAAAAACCCATCCGAAACTATAGGAATTTTGAAGTTTACTCTTTCCGGAAAGCTGGAAGCATTATTCGAATGTTTTGAGGTTGTGGTCATTCTATTAAATGCTAATAAAATGGGAGAAAAAGCGTTTCATCACAAGGTACTTACTACCAATTTTTAATTCCTAGTTCTTAGTTTTAAATTTCTACTAGGGTAAAAATGCTTTAAAAATCCTGATTGCTCAATTTATGAGATAGGTAAATTATTTTATATTAATAAAATATTGTTTCTAACTATAACGTAATAACGTTTAAGTAATTTATAAGCCTGAAAAATATAAGAACAAACTTATAACTACTTTATAGGTAGAAAATGCCGAATCCCAATAGACCATATTTAATGTTATATTTAGGGACCAAAAAACGTTACACATATAGGAATAAAATAGGTATTTTTTATACCTAGAATATTGGTAGCACAGTATAAAAAATTCCTATTTTATCGGTAAAAAATTTTTCGTATTTCCACCAGGGTTACGTTAATAAAAACTTGTAATGTAGTAACTAAATAATCACAGCTTGGGTTTTCCTATATGGCAAGGCAGAAAGCTTTTCATTAAGATTATTAACCAACACATCAAAAAATCATTCTTTTTCTCCTGATTTTTTTGGTAGGTAAAAATTTTTCTGTAAAGTGTACTACAGAAAATATGAATTAATTCATACTAAATAGTATGTAAATACTATTATATTTTAAAACTTAGGTAAAAACTCTATTTTCTTTAGTTACCCATAATTATTGTCGAATACGTACTCAGCCTACCTGATGGCAGCGCCACTTCTGCTCGCAAATTTTCGGGTGACAAATTCGTGAATCTATCTGTACAGACCCCCCTTAAAGATAATTTTCAATTTTTGATAAATTAATATTTTAAAAATTTTTATAATATTATTATTTCTTTTAACTGGACAAAATGTAAAAAAAATCTATCCCCTCGATTTTGGATTAACAAAGTATCTGTATTAGTTTTTTTGATATTTAAAAAAATGATTTTTTTTAAATATTTTATATTTTGAATATTAATTAGTCAAGTGTGCTGAAATTTTATGATGAAAGAACCTTTTAATGTTCATAAACTGTAAAAATTTCAAGTAATTATATCGACTAGTTTTGATTTAAAAAATAAAAATGTGAAAAAATTGGGATTTTTATCTCAAACGTTTTCGGGAATAAATACCATTTTATCCACTAGTAATCCTGGGAAAGAATAGTCTTTTTTTTAGTTTCTATTCCTATTATTTTTCAGCTCAAAATATCTATTACTACATAAGTTATTCAGCATTATATATTTTTCTACAATAAGTGTGATTGCTTATATCTCTGAAAACAATTCATCAAATATGATGAAAAAAATCGTTGAAGTAAAACATAATAACAGCATTAAGCTGTAACAATTTCAAAACCTCTTATGAATTAGTTTTTGAGCAAAAATTCAAAATGTAATTATTATTAATATTTGGTTTACCTACAAAGTAGTCTAATGTGAAACTAACCATATTTTTGAAAGAAAATGTTTTTAGAATATCCAAAGAAAAGTAAAAAAGATAAATCTTTAAATTTTTAATTGATACCATCGAAAGTTTTTTATGCCAATTGCTGAAAAATTCATTTTTTTATTTATTTTTTTTAATTTAATTATAACAATTAGTTTTAAATAATTAAATAATACTGTATAAATAAATTAAAAATTTTACATATTTTTCGTTTTGAGTTTGTTTTACAACATCAACTTTCGAAGATATAAGAATTTCTAGAAAATGGTCAGTTTTTATATAAAACGCGATGAAGCTTATACAAAGTAAAATTAAACAATTTTCTCGAATATGGTTTTCGTTGCTTTTAAAATAAGCTTTCAAATTGCGTTATAGTTTGAAACAAAAAAATTAAAATTTTATATCTCTTTTGAACGCTATAAAATACATAATAAATACATTTTTTGTTTTTCACTCCCTATAGGTTTTAGTGAGCAGTGCTGAGATCGCAAAAACTACCTGTACATGAAGAGAATACATGCAACATTACATTCTGTTGAAAAAAATTTGTTTCATGAAAATACTTGTAATTTTTGTAAATAGAAGATTATATAGTACAGTTGGGTTTGTTTTCGATTTTGATTATTAATAAATGTATAACTTAATAGCATCTTTGCTGCGTTGCCATATAATTGAAAACAAAAATTAAGTAAAAATTAATAAATTAAAAATACACATAATTTGCACAGAAAATGAGATTATGAATGACATATACCTTTCCGCATTGTTGTGTCCATAATCAACACTATAAATTTAAAATTGTAATAAATAAATAAATTAATAACGTCACAAAAAAAATGAATTAATACACAATTTTGCACAAAGCATTCTGAAAAATTAAAATACTCAAATCAATTCATATCACAGACAGTTTACTGAAAAAAACTGTTATATGTATAAAAAGACGTTTGTAAAAAATGTGAATGTATAATATCATTAATAAAAGGTATAGCCTGATGAAGATGGAGGATATCCAACGTCGCCAAATAAATAAATTGGTTAGTTCATGAAAATCGAAAACGAACCCAACTATACTAAATAAACTGCATGGACGACTAAATCACTTGATAAAAGATTATATAAGCTGTTTTAAAAACAGTAATTATTATTTTAGAAAAAAATATTATTTTTAAACGCTATTTGAGTGTGAAACTATGAAATCTCACAAAAGAGATCATTCGTAAATCCTAAAAACACCTTTCTCATAACTTCAAGTAATTAATTTTTAATAAACTAAAATTCCCGTTTAATAAAATATATATTTAAGCAACTTTATAACGATATTTTAAGAAACTCTGATATAAACTTATTTCTGGGATTCATTTGTTACTATTTTGTTAAATTAAATTAAACTAATAATTAAATTAAATTATTAGATTAATTAGAATATAGATATAAGTGTTTAAAAATTATTGCCTTTCTACTGCTCAGTTGCAAATAATTATAGATATTTTTTTATTATATGAAGAACATTAACATGTACATATTGTAATAGTAGACAATATTAATAATGGAGTTACGAAACATTAAATAGAAAAACCAATAAAATTCGAGATAATGCTACCAGCAGACACGCATATCACGTGCGCGCGCGTACTAACTTTTTACATACGTTATTTTCTTAATCTTGAATGTCAAAATATATTTATTGCATAATTCTAATAACTGTTTTGCACAATAATCATGATATTTTGCCTTAGTTATCGTCTCAAATAAATGAATAATTTTAGGGTGCACATCAGAAAATATTGAAATATATGCAGCAAACATAAATCTATCTTTTTCCTATTTTTAATACATTACCGGTACTGATAGTTTAATTTACAATATCTGGGTCGATTATTTCACTTCATATTTGAAAGCTCTAAGAAATCTAGAGTTCAAAATCAAGTGACTAGTTTCAGTTTTTTTTATTAACAGGAGAGAAAATGCCTAAACTATTTTGCACGTAATAACCGTGTGCACGAAATCCCAAGTGGTAACTATTCGTGCGCATCGAGGGATAACGAAATTGGAAGCAGCTTAACAGTCTACCAAAGCGTCCGTTCCAAGAGAATTCGCACAAGATCATGGATCGCTGCTAGTAAGCAAATGGCAAACGCCAAGTGAGTGAGTACAATGCATCACTCGGGAGAGCAGACCAGACATCGATTGCCCAGGAAATCAGCGGCCATTTCCGATTCGTGACTATGCAGCGGAAAACGAGAAGAGTTTATACACACAGATATCTATAGGGTTTACGGATTATTCTTTCCCTATCTCCGTTCTCTTTCCTTATAGCCGTACCCTTTTGGCGCAGAACTTAAGATACAAATGTACGCGGGAAGGCGAAAATCGGCTCACATGCCTCGAGCTCCATGAGCGTAACGGAGAATGGTATTTGTAAATGAACGGGAGAATCGTAGTATGGTTCGTAGCTTTTTCTTTCATATCGAAAAAACTTGTTTGAAAATTTTACGAGCGACAAATCGACACGCCGACACATTGCTGCCGCTCTTCTCGGTAAAGTTATTCGGCATCTCAGTCTTGGGAGCTGAACAGAGATGCGCTTCATGATGTTACGCCCAATAGACTCCAATGCGGAAGAATATATTTAATTCATAGAAGAAATAACTATAAGGATCCTTTCAAATCTTGGAGATTAGACCTGTAAAATTTTCCGGAAGCAAAGCGTCCGAGTTTCACACAGTGCGTAGCTGCACTCATTTTGACTTTAAAACCTAAACTTACCACCTCTACTTGATGTTTTGACTTTCAGATACGTTACTCAATTAGCGCCTTTTCGCGCAGCCATTTATCTAATAAAAATTACGTTTATTAGCCCACAAGTAATTATCAATTACTTTGATGTTTTTTAAATATTTCAATTTATTTATATATTATAATAAACTCTCGTATCGATACTTATATTGTATCTTTCTATATATAAAACTTTAGGTTTCCTTTTTCCATTAAGATTACTTGGTCAATTAAATTATTATAAATGTGAAATTAAGGTTTATAACAAAATATAAAAAAGAAAGATATTCTTATAATAGTGTAAAAAGTTTCGACTCTTCGTCAGTGTAGTAACTAGTTAGATTGTTTTACAAGTAATTTCTAAAATATAAAAATTAAATATTTTATTATTTCATTCGTATATAATTGTCTTCAGTCAATGTACACGACACTGTTTCAACTAATGTTTGAGGTCTTTAAATGAGTATTAATAATCTTGAATTACAAAAATATATAAAGTCATATAGTATAGAAAATTAATAATGTATAAATAATGAATAAATAAGCATTTTTGAAATTTTATAAAGCTTCATTAAAAAATCATACCGAATTAATATAGAGTTAGTTCAAGACTGCAAAAGCTAACTGGTAATTGGTTTGTTAATTAATATTACAGTAAAAACATATTTATTAATATTTAATAATCTTATTTATTATATGGGATTTTTATTAAGTATTATTGATAAAAGAGAAAATTATATTCAACGTAAAAACTTAAAACTTATAATTAACGTTAGATGAAGATTCTGTAGTAAGAAAATGTCAATATACGAAATGAGACTGCTCTAATCAAATTAATATTATATTTAAAAAATGTAAATATAAATAAAATTAAAATAAAGTTCACTTACGGTAGTTCTTTAACAATTTGTGAGTCAATTAGACTTCTTAATAATATTTTGTAGATTATTTATATACTTGTACTAAACGTGATTACGATCTACGTATTTCGATTTTAAATAAGTATAATCTTGTTATTGTCATTATATTATGAATTCATATAATTTGCGTGTTAATAATAAAGTATTCAATACAAATCAGGAGATTTAATATCCGTTAAAATGATGTTTTAGTAAAGTTGAATTGATTAACTTTTAATCGAATGAAATCAATCGAATTTCTTATTTTGTACGCATAATTACAATGATAAATAACTTTTTGGAAAAGCCGTCTTGACACATTTTCTCTTGTTTACTTGAAAGAACAGTGTTTTATCCTTTTAAGCGTATTTTTACTTCTTTCATCTCCCGTCTACAAAATAAAATTAAAAAATAGTTCATTTTTTTTAATATATGATAGAATTTTTTAATGTTTTGTTCTATAAACCCAAGTGAAAAATGAATACAGAAGTATACAAAATGTATCCAAATAGTTTTATACAAATTGTATCCAAAAATGATTATATACAATTTGAAAAAATTGTATACAAAGAGTATACAAATTTCTTTTTTTCTTATTTTTGTACAAATAAAAAGTCTCGCATATAAAAAGCAAAAATAAATTGGGCGTTTGGAAACAGCTTTCGCACTGCCCTGGTGAACGAGAAAAATATAAGAGGTTATGGACATCAAAACCATCGATGATGAGAGATCAACGCGGCAAAGAATTGCTGCTGCCACTGACGTCAACAATTTTGATAAAGCTGCCACACAGCTTTCCATAATCGCGATTTGACGAAAACGTCCATTCGTCATTTCGTTGCATCCAATGGACTTTCCAGCGCGACTTGTTATCCTGAAGGTTATAGACAGGGTCGGACCGAATGTTTTGTTCTTTGGTTGTCAAGTGAATGTTCAATTTCTTTTTCGGTTGCTAACAAAAAAGTTGAAAATTGACTTGACAACCAAAGACCAAAACGTTCGGTCAGCCCTGTCTAACCTTCATGATGAGCAAGTCGATGTTGCTCAATGCCGCATGCAACGAAATGGCGTTCGGACGTTTTCCTCAAATCGCGATTATGGAAAAGCTGTTGCCAGCTTTATCTAATAAAAATTACGTTTATTAGCCCACAAGTAATTATCAATTACTTTGATGTTTTTTAAATATTTCAATTTATTTATATATTATAATAAACTCTCGTATCGATACTTATATTGTATCTTTCTATATATAAAACTTTAGGTTTCCTTTTTCCATTAAGATTACTTGGTCAATTAAATTATTATAAATGTGAAATTAAGGTTTATAACAAAATATAAAAAAGAAAGATATTCTTATAATAGTGTAAAAAGTTTCGACTCTTCGTCAGTGTAGTAACTAGTTAGATTGTTTTACAAGTAATTTCTAAAATATAAAAATTAAATATTTTATTATTTCATTCGTATATAATTGTCTTCAGTCAATGTACACGACACTGTTTCAACTAATGTTTGAGGTCTTTAAATGAGTATTAATAATCTTGAATTACAAAAATATATAAAGTCATATAGTATAGAAAATTAATAATGTATAAATAATGAATAAATAAGCATTTTTGAAATTTTATAAAGCTTCATTAAAAAATCATACCGAATTAATATAGAGTTAGTTCAAGACTGCAAAAGCTAACTGGTAATTGGTTTGTTAATTAATATTACAGTAAAAACATATTTATTAATATTTAATAATCTTATTTATTATATGGGATTTTTATTAAGTATTATTGATAAAAGAGAAAATTATATTCAACGTAAAAACTTAAAACTTATAATTAACGTTAGATGAAGATTCTGTAGTAAGAAAATGTCAATATACGAAATGAGACTGCTCTAATCAAATTAATATTATATTTAAAAAATGTAAATATAAATAAAATTAAAATAAAGTTCACTTACGGTAGTTCTTTAACAATTTGTGAGTCAATTAGACTTCTTAATAATATTTTGTAGATTATTTATATACTTGTACTAAACGTGATTACGATCTACGTATTTCGATTTTAAATAAGTATAATCTTGTTATTGTCATTATATTATGAATTCATATAATTTGCGTGTTAATAATAAAGTATTCAATACAAATCAGGAGATTTAATATCCGTTAAAATGATGTTTTAGTAAAGTTGAATTGATTAACTTTTAATCGAATGAAATCAATCGAATTTCTTATTTTGTACGCATAATTACAATGATAAATAACTTTTTGGAAAAGCCGTCTTGACACATTTTCTCTTGTTTACTTGAAAGAACAGTGTTTTATCCTTTTAAGCGTATTTTTACTTCTTTCATCTCCCGTCTACAAAATAAAATTAAAAAAATAGTTCATTTTTTTTAATATATGATAGAATTTTTTAATGTTTTGTCCTATAAATATTGAGGAACTATTTCAAACTTGATATAATTGTGATCTTAATTAAATCACAAAATAAGAAGAGTCATGACCTTTGGGAAATCAATTCATCTAAAACTGTGGAATATTATTATCTGACCCAATTAAAAAGACTCGTGCCTCAGGGTTCTGTCCAATGGGTCCTAGTAATAAAGATTTTCGACATTTTTTGTAATCTAGGAGAAAAAGGACTTCACGCCAATTAAAATGACTCAAGCTCTATTATATCTAAAGCTACTATCTAAGAACGATAAAAAAGCTAGTATTAAGAACTACTATTTGTACTATATGGTTTCTTTCAATAGATCAAACTGTTCAAAAGTTATGCTTAATTGAAATATAAATATAACTGTACGTTCATTTTTATAAAAACTGTGACATCGATTTTTTATTTTATTTTTCTAACAATTATTTTATAGTGAAAATAGTAACTGTTAGTACCAGATTTTTTATCGCTCTTAGATAGTGTAGATTTAATAGAACTTATCTCTTTTCCCTCAATTTTTATAAAATGTCGAAAACTTTTGTTTCGAGGGTGTTTGGAATAAAACCTGAGACAAGGGTCTTCTTATTTATAGGCTAAAGAATCATATTCCACTGTTTCAGATAAATTCGTTTCCCAAAGGCCATGTCTTCTCCTTATAATGCCTTTACAATGGATAGTCCTTAAGTATGGATTTGACAAAGCTGATTATAAAAAATTCTCAAATTGCGTAATGAAACTGCGAAGAGCAAGATCTGACGTTAATGACACAACACGTATTGAACGTTAATCATCGTCGAAGGTGAAGGTAATATATTGTTATAACTAAGTAGACCCATGTATTTAACTGAGTAGCGTTAACGAGGTACAAAAAAATTAAACATGCAAATATATTAAAATATTTTATTGCTTTTGATAAAGATCTATTTTTCATACATCTGAATTTTAACAATTATGAATAACAGTTATTCAGCCCAAGTGAAAAAAATGAATACAGGATGTATACAAAATGTATTCAAATAGTTTTATACAAATTGTATCCAAAAATGATTATATACAATTTGATAAAACTTGTATACAAAGAGTATAAAAATTTCTTTTTTTCTTATTTTTGTACAAATAAAAAGTGTCGCATATTAAAAATAGAAAATAAATTGGGCGTTTGGACTCAGCTCTCGCACTGCTCTGATGAACGAGAAAAATATTGGAGGTTATGGACATCGAAACCATCGATGATGAGAAGATCAACGCGACAAAGAATTGCTGCTGCCACTGACACCAACCATTTTGATAAAGCTGTCAACAGCTTCTCCATAATCGCGATTTGACGAAAACGTCCGAACGCCATTTCGTTGCATGCGGCATTGAGCAACATCGACTTGCTCATCATGAAGGTTAGACAGGGCCTGACCGAACGTTTTGGTCTTTGGTTGTCAAGTCAATTTTCAACTTTTTTATTAGCAACCGAAAAAGAAAATTGAACATTCACTTGACAACCAAAGAACAAAACATTCGGTCCGACCCTGTCTAACCTTCAGGATGAACAAGTCGATGCTGAAGAGTCCGTTGGATGCAACGAAATGACGAACGGACGTTTCCGTCAAATCGCGATTATGGAAAAGCTGTTGGCAGCTTTATCCAAATTGTTGACGTCAGTGGCAGCAGCAATTCTTTGCCGCGTTGATCTTCTCATCATCGATGGTTTTGATGTCCATAACCTCTAATATTTTTCTCGTTCACCAGGGCAGTGCAAAGGCTGTTTCCAAACGCCCAATTTATTTTTTCTTTTTAATATGCGAGACTTTTTATTTGTACAAAAATAAGAAAAAAGAAATTTTTATACTCTTTGTATACAATTTTTATCAATTTGTATATAATCATTTTTTGATACAATTTGTATAAAACTATTTGGATACATTTTGTATACATTCTGTATTCATTTTTTCACTTGGGAATATTGAGGAACTATTTCAAACTTGATATAATTGTGATCTTAATTAAATCACAAAATAAGAAGAGTCATGACCTTTGGGAAATCAATTCATCTAAAACTGTGGAATATTATTATCTGACCCAATTAAAAAGACTCGTGCCTCAGGGTTCTGTCCAATGGGTCCTAGTAATAAGATTTTCGACATTTTTTGTAATCTAGGAGAAAAAGGACTTCACGCCAATTAAAATGACTCAAGCTCTATTATATCTAAAGCTACTATCTAAGAACGATAAAAAAGCTAGTATTAAGAACTACTATTTGTACTATATGGTTTCTTTCAATAGATCAAACTGTTCAAAAGTTATGCTTAATTGAAATATAAATATAACTGTACGTTCATTTTTATAAAAACTGTGACATCGATTTTTTATTTTATTTTTCTAACAATTATTTTATAGTGAAAATAGTAACTGTTAGTACCAGATTTTTTATCGCTCTTAGATAGTGTAGATTTAATAGAACTTATCTCTTTTCCCTCAATTTTTATAAAATGTCGAAAACTTTTGTTTCGAGGGTGTTTGGAATAAAACCTGAGACAAGGGTCTTCTTATTTATAGGCTAAAGAATCATATTCCACTGTTTCAGATAAATTCGTTTCCCAAAGGCCATGTCTTCTCCTTATAATGCCTTTACAATGGATAGTCCTTAAGTATGGATTTGACAAAGCTGATTATAAAAAATTCTCAAATTGCGTAATGAAACTGCGAAGAGCAAGATCTGACGTTAATGACACAACACGTATTGAACGTTAATCATCGTCGAAGGTGAAGGTAATATATTGTTATAACTAAGTAGACCCATGTATTTAACTGAGTAGCGTTAACGAGGTACAAAAAAATTAAACATGCAAATATATTAAAATATTTTATATTGCTTTTGATAAAGATCTATTTTTCATACATCTGAATTTTAACAATTATGAATAACAGTTATTCAGCCCAAGTGAAAAAAATGAATACAGGATGTATACAAAATGTATTCAAATAGTTTTATACAAATTGTATCCAAAATGATTATATACAATTTGATAAAACTTGTATACAAAGAGTATAAAAATTTCTTTTTTTCTTATTTTTGTACAAATAAAAAGTGTCGCATATTAAAAATAGAAAATAAATTGGGCGTTTGGACTCAGCTCTCGCACTGCTCTGATGAACGAGAAAAATATTGGAGGTTATGGACATCGAAACCATCGATGATGAGAAGATCAACGCGACAAAGAATTGCTGCTGCCACTGACACAACCCATTTTGATAAAGCTGTCAACAGCTTCTCCATAATCGCGATTTGACGAAAACGTCCGAACGCCATTTCGTTGCATGCGGCATTGAGCAACATCGACTTGCTCATCATGAAGGTTAGACAGGGCCTGACGAACGTTTTGGTCTTTGGTTGTCAAGTCAATTTTCAACTTTTTTATTAGCAACCGAAAAAGAAAATTGAACATTCACTTGACAACCAAAGAACAAAACATTCGGTCCGACCCTGTCTAACCTTCAGGATGAACAAGTCGATGCTGAAGAGTCCGTTGGATGCAACGAAATGACGAACGGACGTTTCCGTCAAATCGCGATTATGGAAAAGCTGTGGCAGCTTTATCAAATTGTTGACGTCAGTGGCAGCAGCAATTCTTTGCCGCGTTGATCTTCTCATCATCGATGGTTTTGATGTCCATAACCTCTAATATTTTTCTCGTTCACCAGGGCAGTGCAAAGGCTGTTTCCAAACGCCCAATTTATTTTTTCTTTTTAATATGCGAGACTTTTTATTTGTACAAAAATAAGAAAAAAAGAAATTTTTATACTCTTTGTATACAATTTTTATCAATTTGTATATAATCATTTTTTGATACAATTTGTATAAAACTATTTGGATACATTTTGTATACATTCTGTATTCATTTTTTTTACTTGGGAGAGGAATTTGATTTTTTTATATGGAAATTTATCGGTGTAAACTTTGCAGGCAAGATCATTCAACAAGATGGAGATAATTCTTTGTCAAGATATAAGTATTCTCTCGTATTTTGACGTATATGACCCGACTCTTGAAGTTAGTGTCAGCATGTGTATTCATTAAAAAAGTATATATTTATTTTCATGGAAGACCCGTATACGGTTCCTGAGCCTTTCTGTTATACCTTCTTCTCACCTTACGTTACTCCTAACGTTATAGTTGAGCGTCACTCTATATACATATAGATTTGTGAATGTTACGAGTTACAGGTTAGAATAAATTTTAGCATAAGTTTATTTATTTTATTTTTTCTTTCTTTATATAATTAAGATTTTATTTGAGTTTCTTATTAGTTACAAGTTTATTCATTTGATCTATAATTTATAATAAACTTATTTATTTATTACACGACTTTGTCGTGGCGAAAAAGATTTTTCTTAGATTTATGCTTACGATTTCTCAAACCGAAGGTCGCTCGGTTTGATAACAGCGGGCGTTCTTTTTGGGCAGGCGCTCGTCCGGAATTTCATCACGTTGGTGATTCCTGCAGCGGATCCTGTAGATCCTTTCGGGTCCACTATCGCCGGAGGTCCTCGACACAGATCGTTGCTGGTATCTCTGTAGTTAATCTTCGTTCCGCAAGATCTAGCACTTTTTATGTTTTGGGATTTATACGCCCAAATACTTATGTCTAGTTTTCACTTGCGAATTCTGTTTTTGTACTCTAACACTTCAGCAAGGTTTGCACACTCGCGTTACTGTCTGGTTCTCTAAGCCCGAAGTCGGCATGATGGAAATTCGAATCTGAGGAGTGTTGTCGTTGTGTGCATTTAAGTAAGCTTTACCTGTAACACTTTATTGGTAGAGATCTGGTTGATCTGACCAATTAGCGATAGGCACAGAACAAGTGTTACATTAGGATTTTGCAATAATGCTGTTTTAGCATTATTGTGATTTTGGTGACTGACATCGTTTTCGTGATACTGATTGCGAAAGCGGTATTAATACTCGAATATATAGACGTTTTATTATGAAAATTTATATTTATGTTTTAAAATATGTAACTTTATACGTATATATGGATGTCTTATGGGACATCACAACACTCTTTAAAACTAGATATTTGAAGACTAGATAATCCATAAATATAAATTTTTAAGTTAAATAAGACTTTAATAATATAAACTATATGCTTTTTGCTACAACAAAATTATCTAGAAAATAGATTTTAAATTATACAACATTATAAAAATGTAAAGTAATCTTTCGTACTTCTAGATAACTTGAGGAAAAAATGTATAACTATATGTAAAGCTTGAAAATTATAATCTGAGTTTTCACATAACAAAATTAAGTTGTATATGAGTTGTCTAATAAACCGGAATAAATATATTTATTTTAACAATTTATGAATGATAACAAATAGAGAGACAGCTGCCACACAAGAACCAGAAAAAGGAAACTTTATATAAACAAGTAGGCAGCCATTACACAGTAACACTGTATTGATAAATTTAACTTTTAATCGAAATTAACATACATATTTTGATAACCGTAACAGAAAGTTGTAGCAATTAAATGACCGTAACAAAATTTAATATTTATTATCTTAACCTATTTAGCAATTAATATATTTATTATACTTATCTATTATTTTTATATATTGTTTTAACTTTATAATTTTAAAATGTAATTGAATAATAATGTATAATATAATATGTAATTAATTAATCTAGTATTCAGTTATAAACAATTTTTTTAATCAATAATATAAAAATAACAAAGTATTATGTTAGCAACATACATACTTATTTAATCTTAGTCGATTAATCAAGAGTTTAATATTACTGAACAAATTAAAAAAAAATTAAAAATAATCGACATTATAAAACTTTCAATAGAGTAAGGAAATTTAATTTTTAATTTTAGTATGTAATAACACGTATATTAATCTTTACAATATTTCCACACGTTTCCTGTAGGAAGCTACATCAATCTAGTAATAAATATGTGATTTTTCTACCAGAATAATATTTTCAACAACGAAAGTTAGAATATAAAATTATTCTTTGACCATTTTACGTATATTTCATGCTGTTTGGAAAGAAGATGAATTTATAAAATTTTTTTCAGATTAAAATTGTGGTTAAAATATATATTTTCACATTCTATTAATTTTGTTTTAATTTTAAAAAATCTTTTCTAAAAAAAAATTTTATTAATTATAACCAAAAAGTTATTCTGCTATTACATTTGGTATTATATTAAAAATAATGAAAGAAAAAAAATATTTTATTTTTTATCCACCTTCCTCACGTATTTTACATCTTTGAAATCTGGGATGATAAAAACTGTTTGTAAAAAACATCTATTTAGATGTAAGAAAGAAAATAAATCGTACCGTCAAATAAAATTTAATTCAAGTTATCAAAATATATTGCAGTAATAGTACTGCTTTTGTGTATGTTAGTATTACTGTTGTGACCACTTTTTTTTATCGAAAAACCCTATAAAATATTTTTGGAATTTTTCGACTTAAGGGGATGTCGTACCTGAATTAAATCCTACTATGCCGACACCTGTATATTACACGCACTATATTTCTCCTATTACTATTGTTTAATACAATGACAACCTATAAACGCAGTAGAGGCATATTTCTAATACATATATTAAATAAATTATAAATACAAAAGTTCGAATTGTGCTAAAATGTGCTTAAAATTTGAAAAATACGAGTAGAAACATAACCTCTCTTTGTCAACAGACAATAACAATTTAATTTAAATTTGTAAAAACTGGACTGTGTCCTAAGATATGCGGTGCAGATACATAAGTTCACGATATTGGTAAAAGTTGGAATACTAAAAAAGCAGACAAAAATGCACGACAAAAAATAAAAAAAAATACGATGGATACTAAGACGGTAGGAAACTTGTATCATATACTAGGGATGGAAAATAAACGTTTCTCCGTTATCTGTCTGTTTTAAAATAGAATGTGCTGCCACTTTTATCACTTTTATTTGAAATATCGTAATTTGTTGGTTTTTTTATGTTAATTCAGATAGTTTAACGTTGGCTGTATAGTAACTGCAAATATCAAAATTAATATCAATAAGGACAATATGATTGTAAGAAAATAAATATCGATTCCACTCCATAACATTGTGCAGCAATTAGTAATAATTTAATAGATGTTCGACGGATACCTTCGAGGCGAGACAATCTCAGCGATGCGCCGAGCGTGTCTCGCCTCGCACGTTATCTGCGACAATAATCAATTGCTGAAGTCTTCCAAGAAATAGTATTTTTGTGTATATAAGACTAAAAATAATTTTAGGTTTACCTTCACTAACACTGCTATAAAAAAAATATAAAATTTGTTACAATATATTATGTGTTTGCTTATAACACATCGGTGGATATCTACGAGGCGAGACACTCTCGGCGCGTCGTTCAGATAGTCTCGCCTCGTAGATATCCATCGAGAACTAAAAATCAGCCATCCGAGAAAAAGTATTATTTGTGTATATATTACTAAAAATAATTTTCGGTTTACCTTCACAAACACTGCTATAATAAAAATATAAAATTTGTAACAATAAATTATGTGTTTGCTTTTTAGTTCTCAATGGATATCTACGAGGCGAGACAATCTAAACGACGCGCCGAGTGTGTCTCGTCTTGCAGGTTCTTCGAGAGTAGATTTAACCGCCGAAGCCTGCCGAGAAAAAGTATTTCATTTTTTTTAAACCCATAGTTTTCTATTCAACTACAAAAACATTGTTATAAAATAAATTTAAAACCTTGTACAATAAATGAGGCTATGTTCGCACGACCGCGAAGACTTACCGTACGATGCGCGCGGGACGACTGCGGTCGACGAACGGTTCGACGCAAGTTGCGCGCGCACGTCGAGCCCATCCAGCGAAGCAGTGAACGAGCCTGTCGAAGCTCGAGAGAGCTCTTCAGTACGCCGTCGCGGCAACGTTGACGTCGCGTTGGCAATACGATTGCTATCGTCCTTCTGGATTAACGAGATTCCCACTGTCCCTATCTACGACTTGGCGGAATCCTGTTCTCAGATTTCCTGAGTTGGGAGAGGGTGAGTAACTCGGCCCCCAGTTCCGAGAGTTCGAATTTTACCTCCTGCGATAGTGGAGGAAGAGGATTGCCACTAGTGCGCCTCGAAGTTGTGTTGTTTCGCTGAGCCTGTGTTGGCGATCAACTGTCCAACATGCTATGAGTTCGATATACTATACGCTTGGTTATCGTTCGCATGCCGTTGGCGACTATACTATTCATCAGAGCGACCGCGGTCATGGAAGACCTTACCCCAGACCGCAACTGCCGAGATGTCTCACAGAGGTGTGTTATCGAATGACGGGAAGCCTTTCCAGGCTTTTAAATGTATTTCTCCCGACGTTTCCTTACGTAGGTTCGATGCACCATAACTCGCACGAGAAGGCATTAAGAGCGTTAAACTCCGAGCCTGATCATGCCGACTACACTATTGTCGAAAGTGAGTGTAGTCGAAAACCCATTTGGCCGGACTCGTTCAGATAGTCTCGCCTCGTAGATATCCATCGAGAACTAAAAATCAGCCATCCGAGAAAAAGTATTATTTGTGTATATATTACTAAAAATAATTTTCGGTTTACCTTCACAGACTAAAAATAATTTTTAGGTTTACCTTCACTAACACTGCTATAAAAAAATATAAAATTTGTTTACAATATATTATGTGTTTGCTTATAACCACATCGGTGGATATCATATCTACGAGGCGAGACACTCTCGGCGCGTCGTTCAGATAGTCTCGCCTCGTAGATATCCATCGAGAACTAAAAATCAGCCATCCGAGAAAAAGTATTATTTGTGTATATATTACTAAAAATAATTTTCGGTTTACCTTCACAAACACTGCTATAATAAAAATATAAAATTTGTAACAATAAATTATGTGTTTGCTTTTTAGTTCTCAATGGATATCTACGAGGCGAGACAATCTAAACGACGCGCCGAGTGTGTCTCGTCTTGCAGGTTCTTCGAGAGTAGATTTAACCGCCGAAGCCTGCCGAGAAAAAGTATTTCATTTTTTTTAAACCCATAGTTTTCTATTCAACTACAAAAACATTGTTATAAAATAAATTTAAAACCTTGTACAATAAATGAGGCTATGTTCGCACGACCGCGAAGACTTACCGTACGATGCGCGCGGGACGACTGCGGTCGACGAACGGTTCGACGCAAGTTGCGCGCGCACGTCGAGCCCATCCAGCGAAGCAGTGAACGAGCCTGTCGAAGCTCGAGAGAGCTCTTCAGTACGCCGTCGCGGCAACGTTGACGTCGCGTTGGCAATACGATTGCTATCGTCCTTCTGGATTAACGAGATTCCCACTGTCCCTATCTACGACTTGGCGGAATCCTGTTCTCAGATTTCCTGAGTTGGGAGAGGGTGAGTAACTCGGCCCCCAGTTCCGAGAGTTCGAATTTTACCTCCTGCGATAGTGGAGGAAGAGGATTGCCACTAGTGCGCCTCGAAGTTGTGTTGTTTCGCTGAGCCTGTGTTGGCGATCAACTGTCCAACATGCTATGAGTTCGATATACTATACGCTTGGTTATCGTTCGCATGCCGTTGGCGACTATACTATTCATCAGAGCGACCGCGGTCATGGAAGACCTTACCCCAGACCGCAACTGCCGAGATGTCTCACAGAGGTGTGTTATCGAATGACGGGAAGCCTTTCCAGGCTTTTAAATGTATTTCTCCCGACGTTTCCTTACGTAGGTTCGATGCACCATAACTCGCACGAGAAGGCATTAAGAGCGTTAAACTCCGAGCCTGATCATGCCGACTACACTATTGTCGAAAGTGAGTGTAGTCGAAAACCCATTTGGCCGGACTCTTTTATATTGTTCCGGCTCGGTGTATACCGGGGTGGGAACAGCCTAAAAATGCCTTCGAAAATCATTGTGGAGTTCAACATACCTTAAGGACTCAACTCAGTCTCTGGCAAGCCAAAGCAGGAGATCAACTGAGGGGAAATTCCTTAGGAATACGTTCCACACGCCTCGAAAGGGCGAAACCAGCATTGTGCAGAAAGTTGTTTCTTGAAAATGGTCCAGGTAACTCGGGTTTACTCGGGTAGATAATAAATTTCCGCCTATCGCCTAGCAAGTGATGGGTCCACCACTGTGGGTAAAGGGCCTCGGCCGGAGTCATAGCAGCTCCCAAAAGCAAGGAACCTCCGAAGCACAATGTAGGGTTGAACAACGTACTTCCTAAAGTATCTTTAAAGCCGAGAATTAGTAGGTTCGCCGAAGTATCTCGTCGAATTGATCCTTTCGATTTTCAGTTGTGAGTTAGTATACTCGTCGAGAGATCGTCTCGAAGCATTGTCCTCTCCGAACAGGACTTATACCTTCGGGTATACAAAGTACCTATTATACCCGGCCGGATGGCTGGGTTTTTCTATTTGTAGAAATTTATTATACCCGACCGGATGGCTGGGTTTTTCTATTTGTAGAAAATTTTCGAAAGTGGCGGAGAGAATGATGTCGGGAAGACAAATCCAGAGACGAGTAGAAGTCCCGCATACTGACCCAGTTTAGCTATGTACAAGTAAAGAGTCCTAAAGACACTTGAAGCGTATTAAGGCTTTACCAGGACGGATGCTTAGTAAGTCTTTTTGAACGGCAGACTGAAACGGATCCGGAAATTCGAATAGCATGGATAGACTAATGAAGGGAGCTCCAATGATACGAGGAACCCAACGAAGGTCTTGATGTGCGATCCAATAGCCTATGCAGTATGCCTTGGCTCCCCACAACTGACCACGTACCACTTACCGATCATGACGCTAAAGGCAGGCAACCATACCTAGCCTTAATCTTGTAAATAATAAAACTGTCCTCGGACAGATAGACCTAAGAGTTGAAATCTTGTATATAATCAGAACCGGGGCACGGCTAATCAAGCAAGTGTCCCGAATGCGCAAACAGATTGGCCAGATGCCATGTATATAGCTAGAGCCGGAGTCCAACTAATCAAGTTGGGACCCGGATGCGAAGAGAGATTGGCCATATGCCTTGTAAATATATAAATTAAACCAAAAATAATCTGTATGAATCCAAAATGATTCCAAAGTGCACTGTTTGAGGCGTGGTACTCATATCAATCAATCAAAGGCAAAACAGCCAGAGACCACGCCAATGATATAAACCGCACATACAAGATTAAAGACGAGATTAAGATCATAAATTTCAATTAATCACAGAGCATGAGGATAACCATGCGTGTAAATATTGTACATAAAGTAGGAAACGTAAAGTCTAGTTTGTAAGCAAGTCTCGTCCCGTCGAAAGAATCGACGTGTATCTCTCTATAGGTTCGCTCTCCGTTTATTTTCACGAATCTACTTTGCGTTATTTTTGCGATATTTTATACTTTTTATACATAAACTCACTCGAGGTCGAATTGCCAAAAGCACTTAACATACAAGAAATGCCCCCTTCCACTAAGGTGAAGAAGGCGAGGGCCATGACACAAAAGAGACGAGGCATAGCCGAAGGTTCGCGTATCGAACGCACGAACGCGAAACCGGCCGGCAAGCCCTCTCACGGTACCAAAGGAGTCCAAACCGACAGAAGCGCCCAAGAGCCACCAAACTCGAAGGCGGGACTGAAGGTAAGGATACTCCAACTAAACATGGGTAGGTCGAGGGCCGTCACGGACGAAACTCGATGTAGAATGGCCAAAACAGGGCTCGACCTCGCTTTAGTCCAGGAACCCTATGCGCCGAAAGGCACATTAACAGGGTTCGGACTTAGCTTTGGTACAATTACAGGTGCCAGGCCCGACCATACAACAGCGGCAGCTGTGGTTCACAGCTCTGGCACCTTAACGTACACAAGGGTCTCCCAGTTTTGTACTACCCATTGCGTCTGCTCCATGGTGAGCGGCGCATTTGGACATTTTTACGTGGTCAGTATATACTGCCAATTCAGGGACTCGATAGAGAGACACCTAGTGCAGTTACGACACATTTTATCCTCGCTAAAAGATCAAAAGATCTTAATAGCAATGGACGCGAATGCTAAGTCGTCCTGGTGGGGCTCGCCAGTAAATGATGGCAGGGGTCGAGTTCTCGAGGACTTTGTTCTGGAGCATGACCTGACTGTGATGAATCGAGAGGGGCAACCGGCCACCTGCGTAAGCTCGAGAGGTAAAACCTTTATCGATGTAACGCTGGCGACCAAGAGCCTCAAACCTTTCGTTACGGGATGGTCAGTAGAAGATTGGTCTACGAGCGATCATAGGCCAATCCATATCGTTGTTGACTTCGGAAGGCAACCCGTGCGTCTGCAAAGGGTACTAGAACCACGGTTCAATACCCGAAAAGCAGACTGGAAAGCCTTTCAAGAAGCCCTCAAGGCCGAAAAGTCGCGCCTCTCGGACATGCCGATCAACTCGGAAGACGATGTCGACAAATACGTCGACGCGTTAGAAGAGACGATCATCAAGGCATGTAAGAAGGCGATCCCCATGAAGAGGAGATTTTCTAAATCGTCCCCATGGTGGAATCCAAGGCTGACACATCTCAGAGGTAAAGTCAAGCGTCTAGAGCGCTTATGGCTAACTCAGAGCACAGGAAGCGGGACGACTAAGGTCAGGAGGAGACAACGAAGGCTCAAGAACACACTCTCCCTCATGCGGAGAGCTAAGACCGAATACAAGTCCGAGATTACGAGGTCCAAGAAAGAGAGCTGGAAACAGTTCGTCAGCCGGGAAAGCGAGAAAGACGTATGGAGTCTTCCATACAGGCTCGCTTCAGGCAAAGTACGAACGATGAAGGCTCTCAACACTGTAACAGGAGCTAAAGGATCCACAACAACTTGGAAAGAGACCTGTGACGCTTTACTAGACACTCTAGTGCCAGACGATGACGTATCGAAGGAGACAGACTTTCACGTTGAAAAACGCAGAGCCTGTCTCGGAGGGCTAGACTCCCAGGAGACACCTCCCTTCACCCGGCTTGAAATATTTCAAGCAATCTTTGACAACAAGAACGGGAAGATTCCAGGCACGGACAGAGTGGAAGTAGAAGTGCTCAAGAAGTCATTACCATTGCTAGACGAAATCGACAAATTGTTCAATGCCTGTTTGAGGTATGGTGTCTTCCCTAAGAGATGGAAGGAAGGAATGTTAATCACTCTTTTGAAATCGCCTGACAGAGATGAGCAGGAAATGAAGTCTTACAGACCGATTTGCCTGCTCAGCGTCATGGGTAAAACCCTTGAACGCCTCATAATAAAAAGGCTTAAAGAACAGCAACAGGACGAGCCAGGGCCTACAGGTATCCAGACATCCGGAGATCAATTCGGATTCAAATCCGGATTGTCGACGGAGGATGCCATCATGAGGCTCAGGCAATTAGTCCAAAGTAGCGATAGTTCTTATGTGATGGCGTTCCCTCTAGACATCTCAGGGGCGTTCGACAACTTGTGGTGGCCGAGTCTCCTCAGTGAGCTCAAGAGTCGAAAGTGCCCAGCAAGTCTGTTTAATTTGCTCTCGAATTACCTTCAGGACCGAGAAGTCTGCATCAGAGCAGACTTCGAAGAGGTCCGAAAGAAGGTGAGCAAAGGATGCCCGCAGGGATCGATTTTCGGCCCAATCGGCTGGAATCTCGACTATGACACCTTACTCAGAGAGCTGCACAGGAACGGGTTTAACGCAATTGCGTACGCCGACGACATAATCACCTTAGTCGAAGGCGAAACCCGTACACAGCTCCAAGAACATGGACAGAGAATGATGGACATTGTCGAAACCTGGTGCGAACAACACAAACTGGACATATCGATCCCGAAATCGGGTATGATATTATTGAAAGGAAAACTCGATGCTCGTAAACCCCCAAAGGTTCAACTGAAGGGGCAAACGATCAAAATGCTAAAAGATATGAAGTACCTTGGTGTAACCTTTCAAGAAAGGTTCGGAGTAACGAAGCACATCCAAATCATCGAATCTAAGTGGTACGACCTACTTGGTCGCTTATCACAGATCTCTGGCGCGAATTGGGGGATGAAAAATAGATCCCTCAGCCTGGTGTACAAGTGCCTATTTACCCCCATAGTTGCGTATGCAGCTGCTGGGTGGTGGAGCGATGTTGATACAGCTGGAAAGAAGAAGCTTGCATCTTTGCAAAGACGGACTCTTATCTGGCTTTCGAAAGCGTATAACACCGTATCCCATGAGGCACTTCAGGTGATCTCTGCTGCTCTGCCCATCGACCTAGTGTTGAAGGAAAGAGCAGCTCATTACCACATCAGGCGGAGCAGATCCGTTCTCGTGAACGACGTGCGTATCGAAGTGGACCCTGACAGTAGAACATTCGAAAGTGACATCTCTGAAGCCAAAAGAAAAGTCCGTAAGGAACTTTTGAACGAGTGGCAGAGGAGATGGGACTCTACAGACAAGGGGTCTACCACGCATAAGTTCATCCGCTCTGTACATGACAGGACTAGAAAGAGTTGGTTACGGACGAACCACTACACATCGCAGTTCCTCACGGGACACGGGTCTTTTAAGTCTTATCTGCACCGTTTCGGGAGAAGCGAAGACCCGAGATGTAACTGTGGGCTCGAGCAAACTTCTGACCATATACTCTTTGACTGTCCCCGTGTAGCCAAGAGCAGACAACCACTCATCGATGCGGTTCACAGGTATGGCCACACGTAGCCATGTGATCCTTCGGTGTTGGTTGACCGCATAGAGATCTATCGGGCGTTTACTAAATTCGCCCGAGAATTCGTTCTCCCCTCAGATCGGAACTCCGAGGACGGTGACAGCGATGATTGCGACGTTACTCCACCAACACCAAGTTGGAATGAAAGGGAAAGGTCGAATGTTTCTAGAAAGAGGCCACTTCCCTGGCAATCCAGAGTGAAGCCGTGTACTGTGAAGCTGGTTAGACTGTCTCATCAGGATCTCCAGTCCGTACATCGAGCTTGAAAGGCATCCCCAAAGCCGGGATCGCCTGTTTGAACCCGATTAAGGGAATCGTCAGAACCCTCGACTTCGAACGGCCTCGTGTGAACGACGAGAACAGAGGGTTCAGACACATCACAGAATGCAGAGGAATTTCTCCTACAAATTGCATTCTTATCGAACGTTAGGCCACCTACCGCAAAACCTCCCCGGGGATCCGGGGAGTAATAGGGAGGCATGTTTCGGCATGTCGAAAGTTGGACCAGGATGACTTTACTCTGGTACGCGGGGACTGGGTACGAGCCCCACGTCGACGTACCTCTGTGTCGAAAGTGAAACGTTGGCGTGTCCCAGGTGGGTTGGACTCTGCGTGGTATGTGGTTGCAAGCAGGCTTGACGGGTAAAGCATGGTTGAACCGGATGCCGCTTATGTTCGAAAGCGGAAGACGGCGGGGTGCTAAACACCGCCGCATCCCTACCGAGGATTACGGCTCTAGGCTAACCGTTAAGTCGAACGGAAACGGTGGGCTGTAGTAAGGAGCTTCGGTACACTAACTAGTGGCCTCTCATCGGGGTTAACCGATGCCATAGGGGCTCTCATGAGAGTCTCACTTTTCGTTGGGGAAGCTTTAGGCACCATCGCCGACAAGGGAAACCGACGAATTGTGAAGCTTGTTGACGAGGGCTCCGGGGCAGGAAATACTGCGGATTGATGCGGTGACACTGCCCTAAGGAAAGACTCTAGTACAGTCATAGAATACATGCTATCGTCCTTCATTTTCCCGTGGCGGACTAGCTTGTGTGGGTGTGTGTCAGGAAAGCAACATTTCAAGCGTCAACCCAGGATACGCTCCTCTATATTGACAAGGTGGATGCACGCCTTCGTTATAAGTGCAGTGCATTTATTCCTTTTTTTGTAAGTATGCTTCCCATCTCGTTTTATAATTTATATAGAAAACTATTTTGTATTAGTAGCCATATCTTGATTGAGAAATACCGACTGACATTTGGTTACCATAAGGTGTACGTGCAGTACACGTTACCATAAAGTGCACGTACAGTACACGTTATCATAAAGTGTACGTACAGTACACGTTACCATAAAGTATAAGTACAGTACACGTTATCATAAAGTGTACGTACAGTACACGGTACCATATAAAGTATACGTACAGTACACGTTACCATAAAGTACAAATACAGTAATACAGTACAAATAAAGTGTACGCAAAGTGCAGAGTTATTACATACATGCTATTACTTTAATTTTTTGAATTAATATAACACATGTATAATATAAAAATAATTTGCAAATACAATTTGCCATTTCTCCAGTCCATTCCAATCGGATAAACCTATTTGATACGTTTATAAGTTTTGCAGTATACTATTCATTTACTTTTACAGTAATTTTTATGTTTTTACAATCAATTTTGTAATTACTTTTACTAGCGTTGTGTTCTATATCTTATATTACGTTAACGCTTGTTAGCGCCATCTGTGGGCATGCAACTAAATATGTATTAGTATATAATACAGAGAGCGCCACATATGATTTCTGTTAAGTTAATTTTATATAGGATATCGATAAAACAGAAAGCGCGGACCTGCACAACAATATTTTGTCGGGTACGACATCCCCTTAACCAGCTCCCCCTCCCCCTCCCAATCAATCATTACATGGGGAATAAATAAAGACTGGTTGTCATATTTAGCGTTAACCCTTCCCACCTATTTCTTTCATCTTTAAAATGAGGAATAAAAAAGAATGGTTGTCATATTTTTATTCACCTGTACCGAAAACCCCTATAAAATATTTGTGGAATTTTTCTAATTTTACCTCCCCTCCCTCACCCCTCGGTATCTACCATTAAATGGAGCATAAATAAAGACTGTTTGTCATATTGGTATTCAACGTAACCGAAAATCCCCATTAAAGTTTTTTGAAAATTCTTATATATTTTATCTCCCTTCTCCCCCTACTTCTTTCATCTTAGAAATAGAGGATAAAAAAGAATGGTTGTCATATTTTCATTCACCTTTACCGAAAACCCCGATGTTATTTTTGGAAATTTTCTAGTTTTAATATCTATCATTACATGTGGGATAAATAAAGAATGGTTGTCGATTTCAGCGTATTAACCCTTCCATTCCACACATACGCTTACTTCTTACAACTTGTGGAATACCGGATACCGGAAACCGCCCGACGGACGCGGGACACCGGTCACCGGACATGAGAGAACGGATGCATTTTAATATAATATAGATATATAGATTTGTATTGTAACAAACGTGCAGATAGTCAAACATATTACATAAAAAAAGAACCAGATAAATTGAAGATAAGGCCAAGAGAAAATTAATAAAAAATATTAAAAAATAAATTTGCAATTCACAGGTTCAAGAACAAGCTCTTATCAACAACAGCGACTACATGGTAGTATGCCAGTTTACTGTCATTACCTCTACATGTACCCTTCGAATCTATCTGGGCCAACGAGCAGTCATATGTATGTCCAACTATTGCCTACCCTGGCATAAAGATCAGTAATGTATCTACATAAACAACAATCACCAACATTTGCACGCACAATAATCATTCCGGAACCATCAGCAACCCCTACTGAACTGTCATGGATTCCTGCAACATGTTTACCTTTGTTATATACTTCTATCGAGATTGAAAGGTTGGAGGACAGTATTTTTGTAAAAAATGTCATAGATATCGAATGAGAACTCGACTATCATCTGTTCTAAGGGGACAAGCCTGGATAAAAATTGAAAAACAAAATATTCAATATTAGCAATTAATATTTTTATCATAACAGTTAAAAACATTTGTTAATTTTTCAAATAAATTCTATTATACTTCACTTTTATTTAAAATTACATGGCCGTTTTATGTGTACAATAACTATTTTAATTAATTAAGAAACTCTGATTTTTTCCATAATTGATTTACGGCATGATATCTCAGGAACCACTTCATTGAAAAATCTTGTACAGTTTAAAACTCTTTTTCCTCGAGTTATTTGGTAGTAGAAACGCTTAGTTTACATTTTTCTATTTTCTTAGATGTTAAGAAACTTTTTCCCCGAGTCTAAAGCTATCTGATGGTTGAACGGTTTACCAAAACAGATGACGGTCCAGGATCACGGATCTTCTCTTAACTGAATGATATGGTTTCTAATATAAATATAAGAAAAAAGCCATAATTATAGACCCAATGTCCCGTTTTAAGTAAAGTATATGCTAATAAAGCAACATTTGGACACAAAAAAATTTTCTTAAACGTTTATAACTTTGAACAATGAAACATAAACATATAAACCTAAATTTGATGAAAAATTGAGACAAAATAAATAGATTTAAAAAATATACGTACAAGCCACATATCATCATATCCCGCGAGGAGCCGCGCGTTTGTGCACGCGAGAGAGATAGATAGATAGATAAAACTTTATTGGGTTTATAGGGGTAGAAACCCCGTTAACACATTATTACAAAAAAACTTATAAGCATTTACAAAAAACAAAAATAGTTATAACAAAATAATAATAATAACAAAATTAAGATAATTACAATAAATAAAATAAGATAAAAGATAATTTAAAGATAATAAAAAGATAAAATTAACAATAAAACCATAATATAAAATACAATAATAAAGATAAAATAATAAACTAAAATCTTACGCAGCATAAATCGGCCTACCATTAAACAATCTGAGGACATATAAGATTCTCACGCACAACTCTGTCCTCCCAGGCTGAACAGTCAAGCCTAAACAAATGCTCGAATAAGGATGATTTAAAATGATTAATATGCGATGGATAAAATGGAATGAATGAATTAAACTGAAACGAATTTAACAATTTAGAGGCAATTACTATAAAAGATTTATTTAAGGATTCTGTACGTGGAGGAAGATAGGTTAAGGGTTTAGGAGGAAAACGAGAAGGATATCTAAGATGATCTACTGTATGGTCGGTTTGAGTGAAATGTTCAGCAAGATAATGAGGCGTATTTCGAGCAATAACACTATAAGCCAATGATCCAATAAAATACAAACGTCTAGACTCGACTGACAGCCATAGCAAATGTAATCTATACGGTGTTACATGATCCCCATACAAATCGCACACACGCATTAAGGAGTCGCTGAAGTCTTAGGTTCCGCACCTGATCAATATTATTATACACAGCACACGCATAATCAAAATGAGGCATAATAAGTGTCTCCACAAGATATTTTCTAGTGCTTTGAGAGAATGCCCTCCTATGGAACCTCAATGAGCGCAAGACCCCATGGACCATCTGCGATATTAACAAAACCTGCTTTGACGAGTCTAGGGTGGGTGACAACCAACACGCAACGATTTAACCTCATTCTCGTAATTCAAATGGGCATTTAACAGCTTAATTCGGGGAGCAACAGCCAGATCCACTCGCGAAACATATGTCTGACTGCCTAGGATCATGACCTTTGTTTTATTTACATTCAAAGCAAGACCATTTCATACTGCCCAAGAAGCAACCGCATTCGCATCCTGTGTAATTCGATGCATACCCATCTCAAAATCCGCTGGTAGAAAATAATGATAAACCTGGGCGTCATCAGCATAAAGCATGCATTTACTAAATTGAAGGACATCCGGTAAATCATTAATGAAGATGGAGAATAATAATGGACCCAATACACTGCCCTGTGGCACTCCCGAGATCACCCCAAGCCAATCCGCACAACCACTCAAATCATCTACAACAGTATCAGTGCAACCCAACCTACGCAATTTACGCAGAAGCGGCCCATGCGGTACAGAGTCGAACGCTTTAGAGGAGTCGAACAGAACCAACACTGTTATCATTCGGGAATCTATAGCCCTTCTAATATCATCCAGGACCCCTAAAAGCGCAGTCTGCGTATTATGACCTCTACGAAAACCCGCTTGTCTTGGATTTAATAACTGATAGTTTTCTAAATAAGGCGACAACTGAAAATGAACTAGACGTTCCAAAAGTTTCGAGATCTCGCAGAGTTTGGCTATCAGTCTAGTATCAGAACAGGTTCGAATCCTACTCGACTTCGCCAGCGGAAACAATAAGGTTCGCTTCAAACATTCCGGGAAAAATCCAATTGTTAATAAGTCGTTGAAGACTTCAACTAAGTGCGGAACCAAGATTAGTGCCCAATCCCAACCCTTTCAGCTCTCTCCATTTGGCCCTAGGATCTGTAGCATTCAACAGTTTATCAGAAAGATATTTGTATTTATTGCTATCAAGCATATTAGAAACTCTATTTCTTAGAATCTTATACCTTTCATAATCAGCTGTATGTCGTGAGACTTGAAAAGTCTTAAAAGCCAAATTTCTAGCTTTAATCAGATTCCTGGTCTCCATTGTAACCCACGGCGTATATTTATGCCCAATGACTACTAGCTTACAAGGCGCCAGTTCATCAAATGTGGAGAGGGCTGATGCCGAAAGATGAGAAATCAGCAATGAGACAGACTGAGATCTGTCATCATAAGCCGAAACATATGTATATGAGGATGGAAATGAAGAAATATTAGCTGGATGAAAATTATGAGAAATATGCGAATTAGATGAAATGGAAAATAAATTAGATGATGACATGCTAAATGAATTTGGTGAGATGGGGAATAAATTAGGTGATGACATGGTAACCGAAGTTAAGGAATTTAATGAACTTGCATTATTAGGTATGACATTATGAGTGATAGAGTTATGACTAGATGATTGCATGCTTCTAACTATGTTTTAACTTATATCTAATGACAACAACGGACTAAATACATCTGATTGCTGGTCAGGCAAAACACTATGACTAGAGATTGAAAAACTACTATTATAACAAGAAGACCAACCCAAATTAAAGATATTACTAAAAACTGAATCTAAATCACGATTGCTGACCTCTCCCAAGTTACGCGTCCAATACCTCGTCACTTACGTTGGCTGTCTAATGACTTCACAAATTTAAAATAAGGTACCGGTTCACGAACAAGAAAAAGATCTAGCCACGTATGAGATGTGTCCACTGATGTGACAGCATGATGAGTCGGCTCCGAATCAATAAGAGTAAGATTCAAAGCCGATATATTTGCCCTCATCATGTCCGCCGCACCGCCCACCGATTTCATATCTATATTAAAATCACCCGTAATAACAGTATGGCCATGCGACGGAAGTAAATCCGACAATACATCAAACAATTCTGAAGGATAAGCTGCCGTTGGCCTTCTATATACAACTCCCAGAACTAACAACGAAAATTTACTTGAGATATTTAACAAAAGATATTTCGGTGAGTTAGAGAACCGTCCATCAGAATGTGCCAACGTAACTACTTTATAATCATTTCTAACATACGCAGCTACGCCACCACCTTCCTTACCCAAACGATCAAGTCTATATAGCGTATAACTCGGTAACTTAAGAATATCTGAGGCGTCTCTCAAGCACGCGCACTCTCACGCAAAGCTCCAATCCCATCCTCGAGTCTGGTAATACGGCCGTCCAGCTCATTGATACGCTCATTCGCAAAGGATTCGATGCCATTAACACGCTCACGCAATGAAAATAGTTCGGCACTGATAGAATTTAATTTTAAATACAGTATGCACTGTAAAGCTCAGGAACAGATGTGAGATGAAGGCGAAGATATAAATACGGAGCAAAAGTGAATAGTGACTAGTCGACTCACCTTGCGCGCGCAGAGAGTGAGAGAGAGAGATTGATTGAATAGACTTTATTAATGCCTAGGATAATTCAATCCTTGGCAAGTAACAATATTACATATTTATTAGTACAAAAATAACGCAGTACTAAAACCAACTGTAAGTTAGCTAACAAATTTATATCTATATAAACAAAGAGTAAAATATGGCAAAATATAACAAAATATAATGACATATCGGCAGAATAAGTGGAGCTTACCAACAAGGTTAAATTAATTTAATAAATTCTTAAATTCTCAAATTCTTAAACGCTAATTGTGAAAATAATAATAATAACAATAATAATAACAACAATAATATTAATACCGCTGTTATAAACTAATTTAATCTAATATAATGTAGTATAATGTAATCATCCCTGGTGAATTATTCTAAATCACAGCCAGTTAGGTGACTTCGCCATTTATTCTTAAAATTAAGCAGACTCGGAATCATTCGCAAATTTGTTGACAACTTATTAATATAATTGTAAATCATCAGCAAACAGCATGCTTTTGGAGAGAGAGAGATAGAGAGAGAGAAAGAGAGAGAGAGACATATGATTTGTTTTGATTTATTAAGTTTGCAGTCTTGGTGTATAATCCTATCTGACTGTAGTGGTAATACAATATTAACAATTACATGTATATGAATTATAAATAATACAAAAATAAGTAATTAAATACTAAAGAGTGTAGTCGCTCGCTCATATAAGTGCTTCATAGTAGATTTAGTAAAAGCGAAGTTATACCAAATAAGTGTGAGGATTTGTGGCGCGCGCAGTTATTAATGAATATTAAAGTAAAGTTCGACAACGAAAGTTACAATTTCGACTTAAAACTAAAAATAAAACTTAAAATTCGCTTAAAATAAATTATATTTAAACTTATATATAAACACAAACATATACAATAGTTAAATTCTTTGTCTAATCACTCGTTCCTCCCAGTTCTTCCTGTCTCGAGATAGTAGTTCGTTGTAAAGAAACATCTTAAACTGACGGGTTCCATTTAGATCGAAACTTAAGTCAGTTAGGGAGTTGAGTAATTAGAGGAGGAAATAAGGAATGAGTGGTTCCATACCTCAGTACGTGGTGAGGAGTAAAGTAAGAACTGAGGCTTTAAATACGCATATCTTCTGGTAGGATTTGACTCATTTAGTGCACATAAACGAGATGTTAAATATACGGGACTTTTATGGCTGATGCAAGCAAAAGCCAGAGATAAAAGTTCGCGTCTTCGAACAGCTCGTTGCTTCCGAATAAAAAGGACGTATCTCAGCGGCCGGTTCGAAAAGGACGTATCTAAGCGGCCGGTTAGAAAAGGTCGTACCTCAGCGGCCGGTTAGAAAAGGTCGTATCTGAGGGCCGGTTGGAGAAGGTCGTATCTCAGCGGCCGGTTAAAGAAGGTCGTATTTCGCGGGAAAATTTTTTTTCTTAAATTTAAGTTGGCAACACTGACAAAAATCTTGCGGCATTAGATTTAACATGCGAATAAATTATAAATACTGTACGAACACACATATATTTGTGTGTATATATGTATGGGTATAACTGTGGGTTGTCGCGTCCCGACGAAAATTATATTATTATTTTTCGTACAAAAGTACTGCGTAGTTTAGAATAAAATTACGGCGTGGAAGAAAAGTTGATAAAGAATAGTTCTAAGTAAATGCAGTAATATAAAATATAATTTATAGAGCTAAGGGACAGATTAGTTTACGAGTGTTTCAAACGAAAAAGAGACTGATAAGTAGAGTTAAAGATATTATTCGAAGCCAATACGCATATATAGTGAGATCGTGAGATCGAAACGAAGGGTTGCGCAAGAGTTTTTTTTGTACTGCACTATAAAATCAATGCTCGGAGAAGAACCGGCAATGGGAAACATCGACTAGAAAATTCGAGCATTAGAAGGAAGTAATAAATTAAGCCGTTCTTTGGATAATGTCGCAGTAATAAAAGGGGGACAGCAAATTCTCCGAATTAACTACGAAGCGATACAGAAAATTCATGGGATTCGATAATTTTTAATCACGCACATCTAACGGTCCAATCGGGTGCAAGCACAGAAAAATCGAGAACTACTTACGCAATTTCCATATAAGGCAAAGTGTAAGACAAGGACAGATGCATAGATTTTTAGAGTATATAAAGAGGACCCAGAACAGACACAGGCACTCCTAATTTTTCATCTAAAGCTTTCGCAAGGCGAAGCTCTGCTGGTCAACTCTTTGATTTTTATCCGAGGGCGTCGCTCTGCTACTTGGACTTTAAAGTAATACGCATTAAAAATCACGAGAGATCTTGTATTCGGGGATCGAGACGTATCATTGACATCTGCAAGCCATAGTCAAGGAACTACGACTTCGACATCTGGAAATCATCGGGCTCCAACAGCATACACATCTAACGTCGACGCCCGCAGGTCTAGCAGGACATTATCCGGCAATTTGACACCGCTATCCACGTTCAAGGCGGACCTTCGTTCCTCACCGAATACACACACACACATATATATATATATATATATATATATATATATATCTATATATTTGGGTACTTAAGGTATATTCTTTTCGGCTATCTATACGCTTGTATTATTCGTAAAGGCAAACCTGATATTTTATGTTATTTCAATTGCTGAACCAACCGTTTTCTTTTAAAACAATTATTATTATATATTACAATTTATTTTGTAACGGGGTGGGTACTGGGGATATGTAAGGCCCACGGTTAGGCCCAATCTGTCCCAACTTACCAACCTTAAGTGTGCAGTCCCACGATGCGGCCGGGAATCCCTTTGATTCCCGTGCAATGCCGTTAACAACGTCAAACACTCCGTTTGACTTATATACCGTGTGTTGGGCCCTATGCCCAAAATTGCCAACTAGGATAAACACCGGAGAGGGCGGTATTCGTAGGATAGGACGTTAACCGGTAAAATACTATCAACAATCGATATTATTGTTAATCGGCGAGAAAGATAGTCTCGCCGAGTCAATTTATTAAATTAACAAATAAATATTAATAAATAAACAATAAATGAACTTTAACAATTTGCGGGGAGTCGTACCGATGACTACCCCGAGGTCAGCGCGAAAAGAATCGGTTAAAATCTATTTAACAGTCGATTACGAGCAACCGATCCGGATATGATCGGCTGCTTAACCTGATGGCATACGTCACACCGTGTGACGTATGAATCTCTGACGTAGAGAGCTTTTACGTAGAAGCTTACTACGTCACGCGCGCCTTCTCTCGTGAAGTGGCTCCCGCGAACCACCGACCTTTCTATCCGTGCGGGTATTGTCACGAGAGGGGGTAAAGGAGGAACGCTTCCTCTCCTGGACCGTACCAGGTAAATCGGGACGCGTAATATTCAGTAGACACGCGGGCCTAAATGTGGTGCACCACTTACCGCTCGTCTATATATCGCGCCTCGGCGGGAAACGACTGGGTAAAGGAGAGATAGCTCGTCCTCGTGCTTATCTCTCTCTCACTCCAACGGTCGGGAAAGCGGCCGACTCTTGGCTTCCTTCTTTCTCACTGCCCGTGAGACGTGCTGCTCTGCACGCCGACGTGGAGGTTGGTGGGGAGGAACTCTCGCACCCACACACTAAATGCACCAGTCTTTTATCTCTTATCTTTCCGTTAAAAAGCACTCGGCAGTTGTCAACACGATGTTGATGCCGATCGCGCGCGAACTCTCTATCGATACTCTTTGCGCACGATTCTCGCGCGCGTTCCCTGCGCGCGCCGCGCTGTATCTCCTCTTTCGCGTTGCTTACCTGATCGGTAACTCGCTTACCGTTACAATTTATAATAATTATTCGTTGCATTGCATTTGATTTGAAATATTCACGGTTTGAATTGCAATTTATTAACTATAATTCATGATTTAAACGACAACAATTTTTTTTATTTAATCTGCATTTATTTATAATGATTCTTATTTCAATTATTAATTATTAATGTTTATAATAAAATAACCTTGCGAATATTTTATTCTGTAATGTGCTAACGTGTTCGCCGCACACTTGTTTATTTAATCAAAATTAAGATCTTTATTTGACTTAAATAAATTTATGCAATTGTAAATAAAATAGTGTGAATTTACGTATTTATGCCCATTAAAAAGCTGTAATACTTTAGTTGCACGTGTTCATTTAAAGGAAAACAGCATATTATATTTAAATAAATAATGCATGATTAATACGAAATAAAACATATATTATTTTATTTATCCCACATTATATCCTGCATCTCTACTCTCAAAATAACTTCGCTCGCTACTCCCGGAGACGTAAGGCTAGTCCTAGTCAAATAAGAGCGAAAGGAACGCGAATGGTTTATTAACCATTTGCCTTCTTGTAATATTTTTTATAGTGATTGGTGCAAGTCTGGACGTGACAGGGTATACGTTTTAGAGACATTCAGTAGTTCTCTTGAATTTTTCAGTTTTTTCAGGGCCATTATTTTAAGTTACAGAGAGTCAAAATTGACATGTTAGCACTTTTTTCATTCTATGCTCATTTTCACTAAAAACATAAATATGACTTATTTTATAAAATTTTCTAAATTTTTCAGTATAAATGTTGCCTTAGCATTAAAAGTGTTTAAAAATTAATTTTTTAGAATTATATAATAATATTCGTATTTTTAGCAGCTTACAGGGGATTAGATGGATACTCAAACATGTGCAGATACTTTTCTACCACTCCAAAGTAAGTGCATGAATTTTTTTGCAATGATCATGCTACTAGATTCATCGCTATAAGGCATCAAATATACATTTCTATTAATATTTCGGGAAATTTTCACAGATATTTTGACCATAAGTGATCTTAATGACTTAGACCCAATCTGGAATTTTATAGGCAGTTTTTGGCTATAAAAAGACATCTTTTAGACAGCATTAAGTTTCCAGAGTCCGGAGCAGAATTGCTGATTTGCACTATTTAGTGTTTAAATGGCTTACAGGAGTGTGACATGCATACATGTATAACTTTAAAAGATTTTTAATGAAAAATTCAGAAAATTTTATAAAATCAGTCATATTGATGTTTTTAGTGATATATGCGTCCCCTGGGAGCTACAAATTGATGAAAATGGGCATAGAATGCAAAAAAGTGCTAAATTGTCAATTTTATCTCTCTGTAACTTAAAATAATGGCCTCGAAAAAAACTGAAAAGTTGAAGAGATCTACTGAATATCTCTAAAACGTATTCCCACAGTTATACCCAAATATATATATGAGCTATTTCATGTCAATTGGTACGATGAAAATTTTAAATCGCTCCAAAATTTGAGAACAGGCTGGAAATATCTTCCAAAAGATAGAAAAAAAATTTTAGGTGTTAAAAATAATTTTTTTTAAAAGCTTTCGAATGGCGGTGGTTAGATTATTGGCCAAGACCACTGATGAAAGTTATGCCTTAAAATACATGAAAATTAGTGATTTTATGAGGTTTATGAGGCACAGCTTACACCAGCGGTCTTGGCCAATAATCTAACTACCGTCATTCGAAAGCTCTCGAAAAATGTGATCTTTTGAGCGGTATCAAAATCGATTGTAGCGTGGTCGCCTTTTTTTGATATTCACTATTTCCGAGTGCCCTATCTCTTTGGGATTTTAAAATTAAGAATTGTAACCTAGGTAGATAAGTTCTAAAGATTATTTTGAACATCAGCATGACCTTGGTTTTAGCTGCATTTAGTTGCAGACCATTTGCAGATGTCCAACTAGTAACCGCATCAATATCTTGCTGAATTAAAGCAATACCACGTGAAATTTCATGAGGGGCCACATGTAAATACAGCTGAGTATCATCGACAAATACCATATGTTTACAGGATTTTAGAACTTGGGGTAAATCATTAATAAAACCCAATCAGAGGTTTTGCCTTTACCATCTGATACCGCCTGAACTCGCTGGAAGACATAATTAAAAAACCATTTAATAGTGGAATTCGTGCAGTTAAATAACCTTAGTTTATGCAATAATCTGCAGTGGGGAATAGTTTCAAAAGCTTTAGAAAAATCAAGTAATATTAACAAAGTAATTTGATGTTTATCAATAGCCTCACAAAAATCATCAATGACGCCAAGTAAAGCAGTCTGCGTACTGTGGCCTCCTCTAAAACCAGCTTGCCGGTCAATTAAAAGTCTGTTAATATCAAGGTATTCAAGAATTTGCTTATGCACAATGCGTTCAAGAAGTTTGGATAGCTTAGGTAGTTGAGCTATGGGCTTCGTGTCGTTTGGAGACGACAGAGAGTTTGATTTGGCAATTGGCAGAAGGAGAGCACGTTTCTATTAAGCAGGATATAGAGCAGAATCAAGCGAGTTATTAAAAAGGTTTGCAAAGTGACGAATAGGCCAGACAGGAGCTAGCTTAAGCATATTGAGTGAAAAACCATCAATACCAACATATTTCGATGAGGCATTATTTAACCTTTAGAGGGCCGGGGTTTTGAAAAATTTGAAAATCGCATTTTTCTATAGGAATGTGGTCTAAGGTCCCTGAGTTAGAGCCAAACTAAGTTGCGATATTGGTGAGTCAGACCCCTTATACCTAGAGGCGTATTCCGGTCCGGTACGGTAAGGCGAAATGTTGAAATGTTCAAAATTTCAGAAAAACGTTAAAATGCACAATTTATTTCATTTAGGATTTATCTGGTCATTCTATATCAATATTACTTGAAAAATATTACAAAGGGCATATCAACCGGCGATATCTGAGTTTCTTTATTCTTTACATTTGAAAACTACACAAATACATTATAACACACAAAAAAAATAAATGTCAATACCCACGGACCAGAGCATATACACTTTATGAATTGAGTTATTTAAATGAAAAAATTGAGTACTTATGAAAAACAATGTTTACGCTTCTAGGCGATTTCCGGCCCTCAGTGTCAGTGACGGGCTTAAAGTTGAAGATGCATTTAAGCTCATCATTTAATGATATATTCAGTATTAAGGGAAGATCATCCTCGATCAGAAACATAATGTCGGCTGAGAGCTTCTAACGTAAAGTAGTTAACTGGAGAGAGTTTCATAGAATTCGAAATCTGCAGCTTCTGCAATTCGCGCCATTTCTCTTTAATGGTGGGTGCATTATCGATTTTATAAGATAGAGGTTTTTAGCTGTTTGAGACTTCAGTACGAAAGTTGCGGTATTTCAGTAAATCAAGAGGTCTCTGATAACGAGTGAATGTTTGATAAGCTTTGTCGCGAGATTGCGTTCGAATTTTAAGGTCACGTGAGACCCACCATTTTTGCTTACTTTTCAGAGTCAAACAACGTATTGGAGCATGAAGATCAAGAGCATTAAGTAGTGCATATTCAATTTTTGCAGTAAACTATCACTTGAATTTGAATTCTCAATAGAGAATAACGAACGAGTCTCGAGATCACTCAACCTGAGATTAATTTCATAGTGCTAATCTATTTATTAACTATTTTTGGGTTATGAAAAAGAAAATTATTATTGGCAGTACTAGCAGAGGTCGGTGATACATACTCTAATTCAATAAAATCGTGACCAGCAGCAAATGGTGACGGAGATTTGCGATAGTCAAGTAGGGCCTGCGATCATCTAGAATAAACAGGTCAAGTCAAGTGTGAACAGTTCGTGATCTATCACGAAACATCGAGTGAGTCAGATGGAACTAGAAAAATTGTCGTTGAATCAATCAAGGAGTTAAGATGGTCTTACTCACTATTATTAACACTCCCACAATATCAAAATCACGAGTAGAGCAGTACTCTTCAATTAAATTAAAATTTGTTTTTAATCGATTAATATAAATGTATACTACCGTTATAAACTGCTTAGTGTATGTAGGTTCGCGAAACCGTCCATTTAAATCTCATTCAGCTGAGGAGGTATTTAATTGCTCAGTTGAACGCGCATGTAACAGATTAGCTAGATCTTCTTCTCCACGGATGGGAATAAAGGGTGATTTAATGTTCTCGCGTATGCATACCATAAGGTTTCTTAAAACAGGTCTAAGAAATCCTAGTTTAGGGGCTGCTTCTCTATTCTTTTTAAGCAAAAGATAAATCTCCCGAGGCCAAATAGGAGAAACAAACACCTTCGACTTACCACCCGTTCCGAAAATACAGTCGGCTATATGGTTTTTCAAAGCCGCAGTTTTGGAGATAATAAGGTCGCGGACCGTAGGTGAGGATAATTTAATGGTAATCGACAAGTAAGAATTAGATGAAGAAGAACCTGGTAACTCATTGGTAGTAGTCTGAGTAATATTCGAACCCACATACGAAACTCTAGCTGTTAATACCTGATCAATAAGACTGACTAGCCCCAACATCGACAGAATGCGGTCAACGATTTGTTCAGGTGAAAGATCGAGAGCTGGAGGTATACCCGCAATTTTAATTTCACACGGATCGACAATCATTCGAGCGGTGGTAAGAGTATTAAGCTCAGTGCGAAGGTTAGTTATTTAATTTTTTGGAGAGGCTTGAAATTCCTTATTAGTATTTTTAAGAGATGAAGCGTGCTCGGATAGTTGAGACAAATTTTCATCAAATTTCACTTGAAAGTTTTGAAACCACACGGGTGTAGTAGTATCTTTACTATTTAAAGGCATGGCGAACGAAACCGGAGACGAGCAAACAGGAATATTAGTAGTGTTACACGATAATTTATAGATTCCACGTAGAAGAGATTTAACACAGCGCGATTTAGTAGGCTGAGATCTCGGCTGTCCACCAGTATGTCTATTGTTTATTGCGTGCGTAACGTTTTCGCGGCATAGAGGCTTCACACAATTGTCGAAGAAACTGGGTGGTTTCCCCGAAAAGCGCTTCAACCCTGTTGCGACTAGTCGTTCCACGAGGTTCCACCTGTGACAGTGGTTCCTCGAATGTCATTTGCCTGTTGAATTTGTCCAAGTCTAGACGTTTCACGTCCCCCCCGTTCGTGATTTGTCCATAAGATCAAAGGTGATGTACTGGTGATCGCTGGCTATGTAGTACTTGATCACTCTTCATGCCCTTAGTCTTTGTGTCATCCTGTCCGAAACAAGGGCCACGTCGGGCACAGAATCACCGTAGCCGGGTCGTCTGTACGTCGGCGTGTTTCCCTCATTTGCCACTGTTAGTTCAACCCTTTGCGGCCATCTCCAACAGCAGTCGTCCGCGTCTGTCCGTCTCGCGCATCCCTCACTCGACCGCGTGCGCGTTAAAGTCGCCCGCCACGATTTTGTTAACGGGAATATCTCTCACGGCGTCTTCAAGAGTGTCCAGCTTCTTCGCATATTCGAGGGCGCTATAATTCGGGCTAAGGTAGACGCTGACGTAAGTAACATCGGCCACCGTTGCCCAAACGTAGCTCTGCCCGGATCCGCGCGCGATAATCCACGTTACCCATTTTTCATTCACATTTCATTCGCTGCAATTCATACAACACGACTTCAACCGATTCATTTATCTCGCTCATTCCACCTGTTATGACGCGGCTGAGATTCTTTTGGACGTTTGTTCTCTCGGTCATCCTAGTTAGACTGCTGCGTATGTTGAGCAATTGTTCATACAGCTTGCTCTCTGCAGTCTCCCAACTAGTTGGCGACCCTCCGATGTGGCGTGCGAGTTTTCCTAATGCAGTTACCGCCACGCCAGCCAGGTTACCTACCGGCGTGATGGGGGAGCTGGGAAGTCCCCATGACTCTCCTGAGTCGGATAGCGCAGGCAGCACTCTAGTACCTGCAATTTTAATTGAACTTTCCATTATATTTTATTTTATTAATCTCCGTCCCCCGTATATGTGTATGTTTGTGTAAAGTGGTCAGATAGTCACCAGGCGGTGGCTTACACGGCCCGTCTTAGTCCTGAGCTGTCCCGATAACTTAGCTCCCCTACAGTCCGGTGGCATCGACCATTCCTCCCCCACGACTCGCAGCAAGGTTCCATCCGATCGCCAATTGGCATTACTACGAGAAGCGAAATTTGCGCCGTTTCCGACGTTTAGTGGAACCAGGAGTGCTATACTGGTGATAACGGCAGCACCCTTCAGAGTGGACGAGCCTGCAGTCACGAGAAAGCTCCCTGTTGATCGTTCCGCCATCCAGATGATAACACCTGCTGTGTTTACGCTATCCCCAGCATAGAACCCAGTGCCGTCATGACACGTTCGAAGCACACCCGTTTATAGGGGTCTTCCCATTCACGCAGGTTGGTCTCGTTTATAAAGTCGCCTTTCAATCATATCCCGCTTGGAAAATACCCGTTTATAGGGCTTCCTACTGCACATGGGTTCAGCTAGCTCGAGCGGAAGTGTATGTGTGTTTAGTGTATGAGTAGGTGTAAAAATAACAACTTACCACTATCAGCTGCATTTGTATCTCACTGTCCTCGTTTGCGTATTCAGTATATTAGCGACTGACCAGAGAGACTGGTTATAGTCTCCTATGACCACTTCTCTCTCTGGTCGTTCCACTATCCGCAACCTGTGGATGCGTCCGATAGCATGGAAAAGTACTCTGCCCTCCAAAGGGAGGTTCCCGATTTAATTCAGCTAATATTCTTACTAATAAAATTAATATTATTGGAAATAAAATTAATAAAAATCAAATATATTTTTGATAAATATTAAATTTATATAAATTAAATGATTCAATTAAAAATAATAAACTTATAATAATAAAAATCATTCTAACCTCATAAGAAATAGTTTGAGCTACAGCTCGTAATCCTCCAATTAATGAATATAATGAATTAGATGATCAACCAGAAATTATAATTATATATACTCCTAATCTTAAAATACAAAAAACTAATATTAAATTAAATTTTATATTAATTATTATTCCTTTAACAGGAATTACAATTCATAATATTAATGTAATTTATATTCTAATTATTGGACAATAAAAATTTTTATTTCTATAAAAATAATAAATAATAAATAATTTTAAAATTATTTTAAATCTTATCCCAAATTTTGTTTTTTTTTTTTGATTAATATATTTAAAAATTAATATATTAATATAAAATTAAATAAACAAAATTTATTTATAAATAAACTAGATATAATAAATTATGAAAATATTTTACTTTTAATTAATTATTATATATAATTATTTTATATTAACTTAAATAATTAATGAAATATATTTATTTCGAGAAAAATAATTATATGTTATATTAAATATTACACAACCAACCATAGCAACCGACATGAATATATTAGCAATTTCAATTAACGGGATATGACACCCTAAAATGCGAAAGACTATTTATTTTTTCTTAAGCGAACAGTATACTATATCGAAAAAAAAACGCTTCGTAACGGTGTTATATTTACTTTGAAGATAATCTATGAATTTTTTAAAAATTTTTAATTAATAAATTAACGAGATTTTTGAGCGGCCGTGGAGCATTGTTTTAGCTATATATTACCCACCAAAAATGGTTATTTCTATATAATTCATTTTTAATGAATTATTTCGTAAAAATCGCTCTGTAACGGTATTCTATTAGCTTTCAACAGGGTTACCATTTAGGGTTTTTCTGTCCTCTATTATCTAATGTAAATGAGTTCGTACTGTGTGAGTGGAACAAAGAAAAAATACCTCTATCTGAAAACACTGGCTTTCAACAGTATCTCTGATTTTTTTTTTAATTTTTAGTGGTAATAGTTTTTAAAATTTTTGTGCATTCGTAAATAGGTCTCTGCAATCTGGGTATCATATCCCCTTAAATAGTAACTCGCAAGAGAGCGCGCTAAAATCAGGAAAAAGCCTCCGCGAAATCGCGCAAAGAGCGAGATTAATAAGCGAGTATAGATATATAAAAAGCAGCCTTCACACCGTTAAATACGTAGCAAGCTCAACCGCGGCAGCTATCATAATACTAGCAATAATAATAGTGGCATGGAAATGAATGATTCCAGAGGTTCGCAAATGCAAAAAACAGGGCGAAAAAGATCGGGAAATCATAAACGCTATACACGTAAGAGAATTGAAAATGAGTCCCAGCCAGTTAGGCTGAACAATTACAACACAATATGTACATATATTTTATCCATCAACTGCTGTATAATAATTTACCATTTCAGACACTAGAAACAAAGTACAACAAACCATGCAAACCATGTAAAATGCAAACAAATGTATATTATATATAAGGAGAGAAAATGGCAATTGGCCATACACCCACACATATGCACACAAAAAACACACAAATTTTATTTCGGAAACTAAAACACGTTTGCACGCAATATAAATCGACGACGAGGACGCCGTCGGTGCGGCTTCAGACGTGCTACGTATGATTCGTTTCTAAGTCGAATCGACGTACATCCATGCATTCCAAAATCGATGCCAACAATCGCGCCCGGACCCAACCGGTCATCAACACCCGCATCGATCCCGTCAGCAAAACTCGCTCAGCAACAGCGCGAAACACCTCACGATTCGCGTCTGTTGCCAAGCGATTCGCGCAAGCTTGCAATTACACATCAACAAAAGAACGAATTAGGAAGGACCCTGCGATTTACGCGAGCATCAGAGAAATCGATAAGCCGTCGAAGTGATCGGACGCAAGAACAGACACAACCTCCGCAACGATCGGTCACGTCCTGACGAACTTGGAGTTGCTTCAGTTCCGGAAGCATTAGCCCTAAGAGCCTACGATCCACGCGGCGAACACACAACACGAATCTCAATATCACACTATCTCACAGCGGTTCTCTCCAGTTTGGGACAATAAATAATTAATATAAAGGTATACCCCTGGTTTACTCAATATTGCTTGCCCGTCAAACGGCAGCAAACGATATTCCCGCACATACATCCGTTCCACGGTAAATCATCGTTACGTTCCTCATTCTGTGAGGGGTCATACGTAACAATTTAAGTAATTATTATTTATTATCTACAAATTTTTGCAAAAATGCTTTAAATTTATTAATAATTTATTTAAAATTTTGTTTTAGACAAAAAATAAAAATAAAATTGAATTATTTATAATTTTTATTAATTTTAATCATTTTACAACTGAATAATTTAATTTTATTAAATAAAAAAATTTTACCCTTGCCAAGATTCGAAATCAGTTGTTCAGTATGACAAGCCTATACGTTAACCGTTACGCTATCTCTTATTTGCTTGTATTATACATTATATGTATACCAGGTAGTCACAATATATATACAATATTATTTTTAATATATATATATATATACTCTTAGAGGAAATTAGTGAAAATTCACTGAAAATCAGTGGATATTCACTAATTTATTTAGTGAAAACTCGGTCACTAACAAATAGTGACTATTCACTAATCAAAGTAATGAAATTATTCATTTCTTAAATCTATAAATGAGTGGATATTGACTTATTTAATTAGTGAATATTCACTAAATTAAAATTATGGAATATTTCATTTTTAAATAATAAATATTGTAAATAATATGTATTTATTATTTATATGTATTACGTATTTATTTTAAGGTGATATCGGAGCTATAGTCTCTGTCGATAGCCGCTCGATTTCGAGGCTTCGAGTGGCGATGTAGTCAGGTGCCGATTTCTACGATAAACGTACTTAAAACATAAATTATAAATTTTACAGCTACATAGAGCTGTTGAAAGATACTTCCACCCCCCAGCTATGACTAAAATTAAGGTAATTATAATATTACTCTTGGCAGCAAACGTTTATTTTTTTAAAGAAATGTGTAATACGTTGCGTGTAGCATTACGGCAGATATGGACTCACTGAATACGAGACGTATTACACGTTTCTTTAAAAAAATAAACGTTTGCTGCCAAGAGTAATATTACAATTCCTTAATTTAAGTCATAGCTGGCGCGAAAGAATCTTTTAATAGCTCCATGTAGCTGTAAAATTTATAATTTATGTTTGAAGTACGATTATCGTAGAAACCGACACCTGACTACAGCGCCACTCGAAGCCTCGAAATCGAGCGGCTATCGACAGAGGCCATAGCTCCGACACCCTCTTAAACGAGTTTAGTCAATCTGAATAGGAAAAAGCTTATTATAATATCAAGTCAAATTATTAATATTTATATAAAAATTTTTGAAAATAGGAATTTTAAATTTTGTGGCTTCTCTAATAAGTAATTTCTTATTAAGTATTGTACTTGACCATCTAACATCTTACATTATACTATTTGATAAAAGTGTGAAAAATAAACATAAATGGTTGAAATATTAACACACACACACACACACACACACACACACACTCCCGTGCCGGGTTTGCTGGTCCCGCATCGTGGCGCCTCCCCAGGTGGTGGATAGGGGAATGCTTTCCAGATATGGATGGTACCGAAAAAATCAAATATTCGGGGCGAACCGAAACCAGATAGGGGAAGGCACCCCGAAATTAAACCAAGTATGGATAGTGACCTGAAAACAACACTACCCCAAGCGGGCATGGCAGTTCTGTCAAATCCCGCCACTGATTCCGATCGGGTGAAAGCCCCGGTGGTCAGTGCTGGTCCCACGGATTTTGGGGGGGACCAAACTCACACCGTTAAAATGGTGAGTGCTGCGGAGGTTGGTCACTCGGCCTCTGTAGCATCTAATGCTACGTGTGACCTGCCCTCGACTGGAATGTCGAGTGACGCTGATAGAGCTTTTCTCCGTCTGCGTGAGAAGGTAGATACCCTGGTGGAGTTTGGTCTTAATAAGAACAACATCCACAAAGAGCTGAAGAGTATGGCAAGAGCAACCAGCAGAGCTCTCAATGAATAGGCGCGGGTGAACAGTGCTGTGTATTCGACAGCGCCGAAAACTAAAATGGCGGATGCGCGTAGGGATGGAACGTGCCAAACGTCGCCCATCTTCCGCGCTGAAGAGCGTCAAAGGAGGCCGGTCGAAAGGGAAAAGCCCTCACCACCTCAGCAACCCCCGGAGAAAAGGAAGAAGGGGTCGAAGCAGACCACTAACAAAGGTGGGCCAGCAGATACTTCGGCATCCGTTCCTGAGACCGGTGGGAACCAGTCAAAGGTCCCTGACCGGGCCACGGTAGTGAAGAAGGGCAAAAAGAAGAAGAAGATGAAGGACAGCCAGCCGAAGCAGCAAGAACAGCAGAAACGTGCCAGCAAACCGGCCAAAGGCACGGCATAGCCTAAGGCCGGAGTAAGACCCCCACGCCCAGATGCCATCAAGATCAAGACATTTAGCGGGGGCTCTTCCTACGCTGACATTCTCCGGAAGGTCAAGGCTGCACCGGAATTAAAGACACTAGGAGAACGGGTCACGCGTATCAGGCGCACCAAGGCTGGGGAGCTCCTCCTCGAACTGGGGCGACCCGGAACGGAAACAGCGTAGCTGAGGACAGTGGTCTCGTCCACCCTGAGTGGGTCAGCAGAGATCCAGCTGCTGACTCACAAAGTGTCTATCACCATCAGGGACATGGACGAGTCCACGACAACAACGGAAGTGGCCGCAGCGATTGCAGCAAAGATCGGGCCAAATGTGGTATCCCCGAATAATATTAAAACCAGGGGGTCCTACAGTGGCACCCTAGCTGCGACCATCCAGCTTCCGGCAGTAGCTGCCAAAAAACTGCTGCAAGACGGGAAGCTCCGGATCGGATGGGTCAATTGCAGAGTTCGACTGCGAGAGGTACCCTCGCGCTGCTACCGATGCCACGACTCGGGACACATCGCGAGGGAGTGCAAGAGCGCAGTTGACCGGTCAGCGCAATGCTATCGGTGCGGCCAAGAGGGCCACAAAGCAGTGGACTGTGAGGCCAAAGCCAAGACCTCGCATGAAGAAGGAGCACGCATCAAAAATGATTAAGGTGCTCCAAATAAACCTCAACCACTGCCCTGTGGCCCAGGACCTGCTGTCCCAGCTGGTCAGAGAGGAGAGAGCGGACGTAGCGATCATCAGCGAGGAGTTCCGGGATCTCGAGAAGTCGAACTGGGTAAGGGATGCCACGGGCAAGGCGGCCATCTGGGTATGTGGAAATATACACATCTCCAGAAAGATGGTCGCCCTCCTTCCCAGCTTCACCTGGGTGGAGGTGGCGGGGGTACGTATGTACAGCTGCTACTTTCCGCCCAGCGATTCCACCGAGGGCTTTGCGAGATCTCTGCATGCAGTCGTCACCAGCGCTCGGTCCTCACGGCTGCCGGTCGCAATCGGTGGGGACTTCAATGCTTGAGCGACGGACTGGGGCAGCGCCAAGACCAACGCGCGCGGTCGCGCACTCCTCGAGGCGTTCGCTCTACTGGGGCTAGAGATCGCTAACACAGGGACAACCCTGACTTTCACCAAAGCCGGCAAGTCGTTCATAGTCGACCTCACCTTCGTTGATCCTAGATTGTTGGGGGGAGGGGGACTCGGCTGGAAAGTTAGCGATCGTTACACAGGTAGTGACCACCAAGCACTCGTGTACCAGCTCCAGTTGACCAGCGGGAGGACAAAGAGAGCAGGAAGAGGAGCAAGAGAGAGATGGGACCAGCCACGTTTGATCGTGAGGCGTTCCTCTGCTCCCTTGAGGGGGCAAAAAAACCGCCGAAGAAAAAGCACGAGGCCTCACGAATGCCTTAACAGCGGCTTGCGATGCCTCTATGGCCGTGAAGTTCAACCCTCGCGGTCGCCCACCAATAATCTGGTGGAGTGAGGACATCGCAGAAAAGAGACGTGAGTGCTTGCGTGCCAGAAGGCTGCACCAAAGAGCGAGGGGAACACCGCGGTTCCAAGATCGTTCCGCAGAATACAAACAAAAGCGGAGGGATCTCAAGATGGCCATCAAGGCTTCCAAGAGAAGGTGTTGGCGGGAGCTATGTGAGGAGGTGGACCACGACCCCTGGAGCAGACTGTATAAAACGGTTATGAATAAGATCAACCCCGGGGGCGCTGTTGCACCCACCGACCCAGTTTTTCTGGACGGAGTAGCCCGCCACCTGTTTCCAGAACATCGGAAAAGGACAGCAGAGACGGGCCTGATGGCCACCATTGGTGCAGCCGAGTCGCCAGACATTAGTGAAGCCGAACTGAGGATGGCCGCTAAAGGTATTTCCGTACGTAAAACCCCAGGGCCTGACGGAATACCTGGCCTGGCCGTCAAGACAGCGGCGATGAGTGCTCCGGGCTTGTTCCTGACGCATTCAACGCATACCTAAGAGAAGGTTGCTTCCCCGCCCAGTGGAAGACGCAGAGGCTGGGTACTACTACCGAAGGGAAACAAACCCCCGGAGGAGCATCATCTTACCGTCTGCTCTGTCTAGCTGGATATAGTTGGAAGCTCCTGGAGCGGGTGATCTGCGGGGTCCTCACGGCTACCGGTCGCAATCGGTGGGGACTTAATGCTTGGGCGACGGACTGGGGCAGCGCCAAGACCAACGCGCGCGGTCGCGCACTCTCGAGGCGTTCGCTCTACTGGGGCTGGAGATCGCTAACACAGGGACAACCCGACTTTCACCAAAGCCGGCAAGTCGTCCATAGTCGACCTCACCTTCGTCGATCCTAGATTGATGGGGGGAGGGGGACTCGGCTGGAAAGTTAGCGATCGTTACACGGTAGTGACCACCAAGCACTCGTGTACCAGCTCCAGTGACCAGCGGGAGGACAAAGAGAGCAGGAAGAGGAGCAAGAGAGAGATGGGCACCAGCCACGTTTGATCGTGAGACGTTCCTCTGCTCCCTTGAGGGGGCAAAAAAACCGCCGAAGAAAAAGCACGAGGCCTCACGAATGCCTAACAGCGGCTTGCGATGCCTCTATGGCCGTGAAGTTCAACCCTCGCGGCCGCCCACCAATAATCTGGTGGAGTGAGGACATCGCAGAAAAGAGACGTGAGTGCTTGCGTGCCAGAAGGCTGCACCAAAGAGCGAGGGGAACACCGCGGTTCCAAGATCGTTCCGCAGAATACAAACAAAAGCGGAGGGATCTCAAGATGGCCATCAAGGCTTCCAAGAGAAGGTGTTGGCGGGAGCTATGTGAGGAGGTGGACCACGACCCCTGGAGCAGACTGTATAAAACGGTTATGAATAAGATCAACCCCGGGGGCGCTGTTGCACCCACCGACCCAGTTTTTCTGGACGGAGTAGCCCGCCACCTGTTTCCAGAACATCGGAAAAGGACAGCAGAGACGGGCCTGATGGCCACCATTGGTGCAGCCGAGTCGCCAGACATTAGTGAAGCCGAACTGAGGATGGCCGCTAAAGGTATTTCCGTACGTAAAACCCCAGGGCCTGACGGAATACCTGGCCTGGCCGTCAAGACAGCGGCGATGAGTGCTCCGGGCTTGTTCCTGGACGCATTCAACGCATACCTAAGAGAAGGTTGCTTCCCCGCCCAGTGGAAGACGCAGAGGCTGGTACTACTACCGAAGGGAAACAAACCCCCGGAGGAGCCATCATCTTACCGTCTGCTCTGTCTACTGGATATAGTTGGGAAGCTCCTGGAGCGGGTGATCTGCGCCAGGCTCGCAGCGGCCATCGGTCGGGCCGGGACCTCTCCGGCAACCAGTTCGGCTTCCGAAAGGGTCGATCGACCATGGACGCTATAGGCAAAGTTATTGGTATAGCCACAAACGCCACATTGGGCCCCTACTCTGGAACGCTGTCTATGACGGCCTGCTTAGGCAGCAACTTCCGGAGGGTGTCTCGATGGTAGCTTTCGCAGACGACGTGGCGCTAGTGGTGGTCGCAAAGAGTGTCGAAGAGATAGAATATCTCGGAGACGTCTCTATAGAAGTGGTCGCCACTTGGTTGAGAGACCACGGACTTAGTCTGGCGGCGGAAAGAACGTAGGCGGTGCTCATCTCTCGCACAAAAAAGGAGAGGACCGCAACCTTCTCGGTAGGTAAAGAACGGATACGGTCGGTGAAAACGTTGAAGTATTTAGGGGTCACACAAGACGCGCGGCTGTCGTTCAAACACCATCTCGCGAACGCAGGCTCAAAGGCGGCAAAGGTGGCCCGTGCACTGGCGGGCATCATGCCCAACATCGGGGGACCCCAGCAACCGCGAAGGACCTTCCTTGCCTCGGTGGTGAGCTCTGTAATTTTATACGGAGCTCCTATCTGGGCTGATGCCCTGAACAGGCACAAGAGCTTTGGTGCTCCGTGCCAGAGAGCCTGCAGGATAGCTGCTCTAAGGGTGGCCCGGGCGTACCGAACCGTATCTGACATTGCGCTCTCGGTGGTCGCGGGGACCGCCCCCTTCGACCTCCTGGCAGCCGAGAGAGCTGAAAGACACCGTGAGGGTGGGCGACGCCTAGAAGAGAACCGCTGCCACAATCGATGGTCATTGCGGACCGTAGAGGAGTGGCAGCGGAGATGGGACTCAGCCAGGGACGGCCGCTGGACCTACCGCATCATCCCGCGGATCCGGGAGTGGACGAGCAATTAACACGGCTTCGTCAGTTTCCAGCTTACCCAAGTGTTGACCGGGCACTGATGCTCTGTACGTCCGTAGTGGACAGGCTGGGTCTCATCAGAAGAGAAGAGGAGAGAAGAGTTGCGATGGCAGCAGTAGTGGGCTAGTCTAGCCGTTGCCTCCCCCCGCGAGTAATGCCTTGCGGCGGCTCCCGCGGAGGAACGCCATCAATGCTGGTCGGAGAGCAAGGCGGATGTGTGCCATCATCACCTTGGACATCCGGAATGCCTTCAACTCTGCCAGATGGGACGACATCATGCTGTCCCTGCAGCACTTCCAAGTGCCACTCTATCTCAGGGAGGTCACCTCGAGTTATCTGACTAACCGTACTCTGCTCTACGACACCGACGACGGTGTGCACTCCCACAACATCACTGGAGGCGTGCCGCAGGGTTCGGTCATTGGGCCCCTACTCTGGAACGCTGTCTATGACGGCCTGCTTAGGCAGCAACTTCCGGAGGGTGTCTCGATGGTAGCTTTCGCAGACGACGTGGCGCTAGTGGTGGTCGCAAAGAGTGTCGAAGAGATAGAATATCTCGGAGACGTCTCTATAGAAGTGGTCGCCACTTGGTTGAGAGACCACGGACTTAGTCTGGCGGCGGAAAGAACGTAGGCGGTGCTCATCTCTCGCACAAAAAAGGAGAGGACCGCAACCTTCTCGGTAGGTAAAGAACGGATACGGTCGGTGAAAACGTTGAAGTATTTAGGGGTCACACAAGACGCGCGGCTGTCGTTCAAACACCATCTCGCGAACGCAGGCTCAAAGGCGGCAAAGGTGGCCCGTGCACTGGCGGGCATCATGCCCAACATCGGGGGACCCCAGCAACCGCGAAGGACCTTCCTTGCCTCGGTGGTGAGCTCTGTAATTTTATACGGAGCTCCTATCTGGGCTGATGCCCTGAACAGGCACAAGAGCTTTGGTGCTCCGTGCCAGAGAGCCTGCAGGATAGCTGCTCTAAGGGTGGCCCGGGCGTACCGAACCGTATCTGACATTGCGCTCTCGGTGGTCGCGGGGACCGCCCCCTTCGACCTCCTGGCAGCCGAGAGAGCTGAAAGACACCGTGAGGGTGGGCGACGCCTAGAAGAGAACCGCTGCCACAATCGATGGTCATTGCGGACCGTAGAGGAGTGGCAGCGGAGATGGGACTCAGCCAGGGACGGCCGCTGGACCTACCGCATCATCCCGCGGATCCGGGAGTGGACGAGCAATTAACACGGCTTCGTCAGTTTCCAGCTTACCCAAGTGTTGACCGGGCACGGATGCTCTGTACGTCCGTAGTGGACAGGCTGGGTCTCATCAGAAGAGAAGAGGAGAGAAGAGTTGCGATGGCAGCAGTAGTGGGCTAGTCTAGCCGTTGCCTCCCCCCGCGAAGTAATGCCTTGCGGCGGCTCCCGCGGAGGAATAAAGGTAAGAAAAAAGGTGGAGTTTTAGTGGGTATGCCTATCGACATCCTTCGGTAGGAGAGTCCCACACACGGGGAGTCTCGCATGGCTCCAGTCATGGTGCATTAAGCATTTCTCCACCTCTTCGGAAAAAAAATAAAAAAAAAAAACACACACACACACGCACACAGTCACGCACACAGTCACGCACACACACACACATACACACACACGCACGCACGCACGCACGCACGCACATACACGCACGCACACACTCGCAAGCACGCACACGCACACGCACACACCCACACCGTACTTATAAATATCTAATGAAGTTTGATCCCGCTGTGTAATATAGGTATAAAATAATGTTTTGAGAATTCTTAAAACAAATTTTTCCATTTTAACATTAAATTAATGAGACCAATCATAAAATGCTTGGCGATTTGAGTATTATTCGAGGATTGATCAGGTCGGTAATGCGGTATATTATACGCATGCGCGAAAATATTTCAGTGTAATTTAAATAGTGGAAATAAAATTTTACAATTAAGAGTGTGCAAGTTCACTATTTCAAAAAGAGAAAAATGAATATTTCATTAGTGAATATTCATTATTTTAAATTGAAAAGTGTTTAATTCAATTAGTGACAATAAAATTTTTTAATTTGAATTTTATTAATTAATTTTACCCTGGTAGAATTTTAAATATCAAAGATGGGCTTAAAGCTAATAACTGGTCAGTGAAACTGGTTAGGTTCTATCTCAAAATGAAACGCTTTTTTACACCTTTCTTGACCATTTCTCAGATGGACATAACCTTCATCCAATATGAAACAACTTTTTGGGTAATTCTGTAAACAAAACTTAAAGCGTCTTGTGAAATTTGATCGGTTATACCATTTGTAATAGATACAGACGATTGTTTACGCTATATAAATAGTACTTTTAAAGATATTTTAACGTTTATCATTTTTCTCTCAAATTGAGCCAAACCATTTTTAGGAGCTTGTTCATAGCTATTATTCCTAGCTAAAATGGCCCATTTTTCTTAGTCTACTTAGAATTCCAAAAGCATTTTTGATGTTCAAAAAAGGTTAAGAAAAAGCGTTTCATCGCTGTACACGACCTGGCCAATCGTCCTAGTTAGTTGATAGATTGACATAAGAACCCTACTCAGTAAATGGCTACAAAATTTTTTTTGATTCCACCAGGGGAATAAATTAAATCTAATGTCAAAATTTAAATATTCATTATTCTTATTTATAAAACGTTTAACTAATTCAAAAAAGAAATAATCACTATTTTAATAGTGAAAATGAGTTTAGTATTTAAATTAGTGACATATTCACTAATTTCCTCTAAGAGAGTATACGAAATAACGCTAAATAAAAAAATATGACAGTTTTTAATTTTTATCAATAACTACAAAAGTTTTTAGTACCAAAGCACCATTCTGTACAGTATTACAAATAATCCGTCAAATTTTATGGTTAATCCATTGATTATTTACGAAGAATAGTGTAAAACTGCAATTTTTATGCAACACAACCTGAAGAAGCCATATTGTTAACTACTTTTTATAATTACTTACCCGATTTACGACAAAATTGTTTGATTATTGATAAAAAACTAATTAAAATTGGCAAACACCCTGCTAGAAATCAGAAAATTAAAAACGGCAAAAAATAGGTATTTACTAAATTAACGTATTGCAACATTTAATGTTTATTTTTAGAATTATTTCTGGAGGATGCAAGATTTTTCAGATATTAAATAATAATATAAATCGTTAATTGGTTTTGTATACTGGATCCCTCGATGGCAACCATTCACGTCGATTCAGCCTTGTAGTTGAAGCAGCAAAAGAAATAAATAAAATAAAATATAATAAAGAAAAATGAAAAATATAAGATCAAATAAAACCAAATCATAACAAAATTCATACATTTAGTATAAGCTTTATGATTATAAAGGAGTTATAGTAATATTTATTGATAAAACAAAATTAATATCTCATGCGGATGTTCAACGTCGTTGGAAATTGATTTCTATCCTCCGATGCGGGTTCTTCCGGTTGCATTTTTTTTGTTTGAAAAATGTAAATATTTAAATCTTATTTATTACAGGACTTGCATTTTCTTTTGGATGTGAGAGGGTGATTTACTACATGCAAAATAAGAAAACAGTAAAAATTGAGTTTGTTGGCCCTTGGCTCTTTTTTGAATTTATTAAAAAAAAACAACAATAAATACAACAGAATAATACAGTATCGGTAAAACTTGTTTGTAATTTGTTGCAAGTTTTATTAATTTAATTTCCCGTGTCTAACGAGTTAATCGCGATACTAATTACGCGGATCGGTTTACTTAATAAAAAAAAACCCTTTATTTCCCCTTTTGCTAAAAAACATTGTTTCCGGCGCGGTACGAAATTGCGAAAAGAAATTTTCTTTTTATTTTATTTTTCTTCGTGGTCCGGCTGCCGATAATTATGTTGGTTTCTGAAAATCCTCGGAACCATGCGGACCACCCAGCCTAGCCTCAGGCATCGGCGTCATCCCGAAGGATGGGGCACACGCATGGAAAAGAGTAGTAACTCTTTTACCCGATAAAAAAAAATAAAAGTTTTCGCAGTTCCATAAATAAATACGGAACCACTCGGAACTTGTCACCCAGAGGGTTAGCCAGTTCCTGGATAAGGGATTTGGGACATGGGATAGTATTTTTTACTCACTATCGAAGGTTTATGAACTCGCGCGGATCGAGAGTTTCTCGCAGGACGGCGAAATCTTCTTCCTTCGGCTACTAGGACGATACTGCTAGAATCTATCGCGACAGTGAGCTCCCGAGTAGATCATCTCACCGGATCAGATAAAGGAATATAGATAACGTCATGCGCGAAAGCTCGATTTATTACTACACGTTAATTAATTACGCGCAGTTAAAGTATCTCAGATATTAGTGCTTTCCTTACTTATTTAATTTTATACCGGATTTTAAAGTTAATTAACATTTAAAACGTTTAAATTCCGAATCTATAATATTATTAAAGACTAACAGAAATTAAATAAGTAATAGATTATATAAACGAAAATTTAGATCAATCGATCGGAATTCTGGAGTTATCGGTCTCTCCTCTTTGTGCGGATCTTCGTAGTCACGAGCGCTTGGTGACCCCGCGCCGCGGTAAGGGGAATCCCTTTTACCCATACATATCGAAATAATTTCGTGTGCGCCCGTGAATGGAAATTTCCCTTTTATCGCGAATTTTAATTATTTATTTATCGTATCTGCCATTATTTGAATAGGACTGTTGCAGTATTTTATAACTACTTCTGCTAGCTTGTTACCACTGTTAAATGAAACGCTTTTTCCTCTTTAATTCGCCCATTTCTTAGATTCAAAACAGCTAATGATTACGATATGTTCATTTAAGTCCTCGTTTCAACCCATAAAAGATCGGATTATTTGATAAAATGGACACTAAAACAATACCTATTTCTTCCCTAGTAGAAATTTAAAACTAAGAACTAGGAATTAGAAATTGGTAGTAAGTACCTTGCGATGAAACGCTTTTTCTCCCATTTTATTAGCATTTAATAGAATGACCACAACCTCAAAACATTCGAATAATGTGTCCACCTTTCCGCGAGCAGTAAACTTCAAAATTCCTATGGTTTCGGATGGGTTTTTAACATTTTCGTCTGATTTACAACTAATTTCTGTTGTATTTCCAGTATTTACGAAGATAAACGCTGTTTTATTAAATTTTTCACTTGTCCATTTTTAATAGATATTTAATAGAACATAACTAGATTCAACTGTAATCTATATTTACAAGCTCAAAAATTGGAGAAAAATAGGATTTTACACTAATAAATGGTCATAAAATGTGAGAAAAAGCGTTTCATCGATAGGAGAAAAATGGGCACATTTTTCGCCTATTTTTTGCCCATTCTATTCAAACAGTCTATTTAATACTTATTTAATGGAATATGATTTCTACCAGGGTTAGCTATCTTTTTTTTTTTTTATTATTATTATTATTTTAACGTCGCTCTTTTTATGCTCCCAAACCAGTGCTTATCAGCGACGGAGGTCATACGATGTCTTGGTGAAGAAAGCACTTGTTGAAAATACATTCGCCAGTGGTGCTCGTATCAATCGACCAGGGCCGGGAATCGAACCTGAGACCTCCAGATTACGAGCCCGACGCCCTACCGACCGAGCCATCGCAGGCCTCTTCTTAGCTATTTAAATGACACTTTAAATAGATTTGGAAAATAAATTGGAAATATTGTAAATCTGAATGATACTTTAAACTGACTGGTTTAAATGCAGAATTAAGAGTAAATTAGTATTAGTATTCGAGTAAACGATCCAAATTGATTAAAAATTTGGAGTTTTAAGTACATGTATGGCCAGAAGGTGAAGTGAAAATATTTGGAGGTTACGGCAATCTATTAAATGGACGAACGCAGTGGGAAAAAGCGTTTCATTTAACCTATTAACTGACTACTTTTATTTCCTAATTTCTAATTCACATTTCCAGCAGGGTTATTATTATTTTTAATTAACCCTAGTAAAAATTTGAATCTAAGAACTAGGAGTTAAACACTGGTAATAAATACCTTGTGATGAAACGCTTTTTCACCCATTTTTTTAACACTTAATAGAATGACCATAACCTCAAGACATTCGAATAATGTTTCCAGCTTGCCGGTAGTAGTAAACTTCAAAATTTCTATAGTTTCGGATGGATTTTTAATATTTTCGTCTGATTTACAACTAATTTCTGTTATGTTTCCAGTATTTATGAAAATAAATGTGATTTTATGATATTTTTCACTTGTCCATTTTTAATAGACATTTAATAGCACATAATTAGACTCAAATTTGATCTATGTTTATAAGCTAAAAATTAGCTCAAAACAGAATATAAGTTATATTTTAGTCTATTTAATAGTTAAAAATTGGGAGAAAAAGCGTTTCACCAGAAGGATAAAAATGGGCACATTTTTCGCCTACTTTTCACCCATTTTTCGACCATTCTATTTAGAATATCTATTTATTACCTATTTAACGGAATACGATTTCTACTAGGGAACTTATATTTATTTTTATATTGTTTTAGTTTATATATTTACACTAATTACATATATTTGACGCAAAAAAACGCTGAAAAAATTTTTGCCCTACCCTAGTAGAAATTTGAATCTAAGAACTAGGAATTAAACATTGGTATTAAATACCTTGTGATGAAACGCTTTTTCACCCATGTTTTTAAATAGAATGACCATAACCTCAAGACATTCGAATAATGTTTCCAGCTTTCCGGTAGCAGTGTATACTTCAAAATTTCTATAGTTTCGGATGGATTTTTAATGTTTTTGTCTGATTTACAACTAATTTCTGTTATATTTCCAGTATTTACGAAAATAAATGTGATTTTATTAGATATTTCACTTGTCCATGTTTAATAGACATTTAATATAGCACATAATTAGACTCAAATTTGATCTATGTTTATAATCTAAAAATTAGGTCAAAACAGAATATAAGTTAGATTTTAGTCTATTTCACTAGTAGAATTTTAAATATGAAAAATGGGCTTGAAATTAATGAATGGCCAGTGAAACTGGTCAGGTTCCATCTCAAAATGAAACGCTTTTTCACACCTTTCTTGACCATTTCTCAGATGGACATAACCTTCATCAAATATGAAACAACTTTTTGGGTAATCCTGTAAACAAAACTTAAAGCGTGTTGTGAAATTTGATCGGTTATACCATTTGTAATAGATACAGAGGATTGTTTACGCTATATAAATAGTACTTTTAAAGATATTTTGACGTTTATCATTTTTCTCCCAAATTGAGCCAAATCATTTTAGGAGCTTGTTCATAGCTATTATTCCTAGCTAAAATGGCCCATTTTTCTTAGTCTACTTAAAATTCCAAAAGCATTTTTGATGTTCAGAAAAGGTTTGTAAATTGGAATGAAAACCATGAAATGGGCAGGAAAGGTTCGAAAAAGCGTTTCATTGCTGTACACGACCTAGCCAAGCATCCTAGTTAGTTTATAGATTGACATGAGAACGCTACTCAGTCAATGGCTACAAAATTTTGTTGATTCCACCAGGATGTCGATAGTTTTTATTACATTTTAATTTAATTAACATCGTAAATATCTCATCTGTCATTCGTCATCTATACGGTGACAAAATGAAGCCTTCTTTCGGTTTTCCCATGCAGATACAATTTAAAAGATAAAGTAGAGTAGTTAGTGTTAGTTTGACTCTTTCAGAAAAATTTTTGTTTATGTGATTAAAATAATATAATAATATAACATGTCTTAAATTCAATTTAAAAAGTTGACATAATAATAGGTATATATTTGTATTATGTAACTAAAATGTATTTCGAAATTTAAATATCAATCAATAATGTAAATTTTAGAAATAAATATCTGAATTCCTATATGATATATATAATTGTTTATAACTCAGGAATTAATATGCTCCTTTATAGAAAATTTGATTCTTAAATTCTTCACTAGAAAGTTACATAAAAAATGACATCTACAAAAATAGTAACTAAAATAACTTCTTATTCGTTATATAAATTATTATTTAAGTACAGTATATATATTCTTTCGATGATTTTATTTAAAATATTTTATAGTCGCCAAAGTAGTTTATAGGTATAAAATATAGAAATCATAATATTTTGTAGAAAATGTAGATTAAATACCTATTTTATTGGTATAAAATAATTATACTATATTAAATAGCCAAAAAATAGACACAAAGTATGCTATTAAATTTAGCACTAGTTTTTATATCTATAAAAAAGCTATAAAAAATATTTGTAAAAATAACCTAAAATTTAATTTTTAATGTTCAAAAAATTAAAAATATGTATTGTCAATATACATTTAATGCATAATTATTTACTTAAATAAATTGTTAAAATTTTTTCTTATATATACAAACCCTATTTTCAATAGGTAGAAACTAGGTATAAATAATAGCTTAAAATTGAACTATTAAATACCTAGAAAATTTCTATATTATTCTTAAATAAATAGTTTGAATTTAAAAATTAGTATTATTTATTTATTTGTAAATAATTTTATATTAGAAGAATGCCCTTTTACATATAGTAGCAAAATAATATATTATGTTTTAGGGTATAAATAAGTATTATAAAAGTATTCATATGCTTTTAAGAACTTATAATAAAATAGAAAAAATGAAGAAGATATCTCTTTGGTAGACATCGTTATGACCATCACTATTTAAATTAGTTAATTACTGCCTAACATATTATGTATATAGATCTAAGAATAAATAACAATTATTAAGATATTAATACATGGATGATCTGTATATACAAGTTCCAAACATTTGCGCATGTAAGCGTTGCGTTAGCTTAGTGGATAGAGCGTTTGCGTTTGGTGCGTGCGTTGCGGGGTTCGATTCCCGGTTAGGGCAAAAATTTTTTCAGCGTTTTTCTGCGTCAAATATATGTAATTAGTGTAAATATATAAACTAAAACAATACAAAAATAAATATAAGTTAATTAACAATATTAATAAAGTTTCGAAAAAGAAATTCTTTTCAAATTTTTTTTTAACGCTCCGTGCGCGAAACACGGTTTCTCGTGTTTGTTTTGCGTGTGCGAAACATGAGATTTTTTAAACGTGTGCGAAACATGACGGCCAATTGTTTTGCGAACTTCAGGTCGACGTTTGAATTGTAGATCTTAAACTTATCTGGACAGAGATTTTCCGAATCAACAAAGTATCGATAATATTAACTAAAATTTTAAATTGTTGAAAAGAAATGAGCTCAGAAAGTTATTCGGTAGAAGCTTATGACGATTCAGTACCGACAGATATGGCTGATCAAGCAAATAATATTTTTAATAATTATAGTTCTTTACACAGATATATCATATATAGTTGCATATAATATCTTATATACAAATTCTTTTTATTATACATAGTTCTACATTTACTTTTTTTTCGTTTACTCGTCTAATTGTCACCCTCGCTACGCTCGGGTGACAAATCGACTCGTCTCGCTCCGCTCGGTTAATAACCTGGAAACTTATTAACGTGTTTCGCTCACGGAGTGTTAAAAAATAGTATACGGTACACGTACACGGAACAGGTGATCCACACACTCGTCTTACTTGTCGCCCTCGCTCCGCTCGGGCGTCAAACTCGACTCGTGCGTGATTCACCTGTTTCGCGCACTTGTATCGTAATCTACTATTTGAGTTATGTATATATAAATACTTTTTAATTTCTGCATTATTTTTGTATTCTTTCAAAATGCTTTAAAAATCCTGATTGCTCAATTTATGAGATAGATAAATTATTTTATATTAATAAAATATTGTTTCTAACTATAACGTAATAACGTTCAAGTAATTTACAAGCCTGAAAAATATAAGAACATACTTATATCTACTTTATAGGTAGAAAATGCCGAATCCCAATAGACCATATTTAATGTTATATTTGGGGACCAAAAAACGTTACACATGTAGGAATAAAATAGGTATTTTTTATACCTAGAATATTGGTAGTACAGTATAAAAAATTCCTATTTTACCGGTAAAAAATTGTTCGTATTTCCACCAGGGTATTGTCAATATACATTTAATGTATAATTATTTACATATATACAAACACTATTTTTAATAGGTAGAAACTAGGTATAAATAATAGCTTAAAAATAGAACTATTAAATACCTAGAAAATTTCTATATTATTTTTAAATAAATAGTTTGAATTTAAAACTCAGTATTATATATTTATTTATTTGTAAATAAATTTATATTAGAAGAATGCCCTTTTACATATAGTAGCAAAATAATATATTATCTTTTAGGGTATAAATAAGTATTATAAAAGTATTCATATGGTTTTAATAAATTATAATAATATAGAAAAAATGAAGAAGATATCTCTTTGGTAGACATCGTTAAGACCATCACTATATAAATTAGTTAATTACTGCCTAACATCTTATGTATATAGATCAAAGAATAAATAACAATTATTAAGATATTAATACATGGATGATCTGTATATACAAGTTCCAAACATTTGCGCATGTAAGCGTTGCGTTAGCTTAGTGGATAGAGCGTTTGCGTTTGGTGCGTGCGTTGCGGGGTTCGATTCCCGGTTAGGGCAAAAATTTTTTCAGCGTTTTTCTGCGTCAAATATATGTAATTAGTGTAAATATATAAACTAAAACAATATAAAAATAAATATATGTTAATTAAAAATAATAATACCCTAGTAGAAATCGTATTCCATTAAATAGGTAATAAATAGATATTCTAAATAGAATGGTCGAGAAATGGGTGAAAAATAGGCGAAAAATGTGCCCATTTTTATCCTCCCGGTGAAACACTTTTTCTCCCAATAAATAGTCTAAAATGTAACTTACATTCTGTTTTGAGCTAATTTTTAGCTTATAAACATAGATCAAATTTGAGTCTAATTATGTGCTATTAAATGTCTATTAAACATGGACAAGTGAAAAATATAATAAAATCACATTTATTTTCGTAAATACTGGAAATATAACAGAAATTAGTTGTAAATCAGACGAAAACATTAAAAATCCATCCGAAACTATAGAAATTTTGAAGTTTACTGTTACCGGAAAGCTGGAAACATTATTCGAATGTCTTGAGGTTATGGTCATTCTATTAAGTGTTAAAAAAATGGGTGAGAAAGCGTTTCATCACAAGGTATTTAATACCAATGTTTAATTCCTATTTCTTAGATTCAAATTTCTACTAGGGTAAGGTTTCGAAAAAGAAATTATTTTCAAAATTTTATGTGAGTTATTTTGAAAATTTTTTGTGAGTTATGTATATATAATACTTTTTAATTTCTGCATTATTTTTGTATTCTTTAAAAATGCTTTAAAAATCCTGATTGCTCAATTTATGAGATAGGTAAATTATTTTATATTAATAAAATATTGTTTCTAACTATAACGTAATAACGTTTAAGTAATATAAGCCTGAAAAATATAAGAACAAACTTATAACTACTTTATAGGCAGAAAATGCCGAATCCCAATAGACCATATTTAATGTTATATTTAGGGACCAAAAAACGTTACACATATAGGAATAAAATAGCTATTTTTTATACCTAGAATATTGGTAGAACAGTATAAAAAATTCCTATTTTATCGGTAAAAAATTGTTCGTATTTCCACCAGGGAACTGTTGCCATTTAAGTAAATGTAAGGACAGTCTCTGTTAAAGAGTGGTTATGACATTAAGTCTCTATTAAATTTAGATTATCTAAAGTAATCTTTACAAAAGGAAGAATAAGTTATATTTAAAGGAATATAATAAATGAAAGAGGTACAAGCAAAACAGAAAGTGCGAGAGGTGATGATAATGATACAGCATGAAAACTTAGTATAAAGTGACGCGTAGGCAATTTCTCTTTCCACTCTTGAATATGCAAGCTGAAAGAGGTGAGAGGCAAAAAACAAAAGAAGATGTTAAGAGAGAGAGAGAGAGAAAGAGAGAGAGAGAGAGAGAGAGAGAGAGAGAGAGAGAGAGAGAGAGAGAGAGAGAGAGAGAGAGAGAAGCAAAGAAAAAGAAAGAGAGATAGAGCCTCACCCTTTTTCTTATCCATGCATACTGACGCACATCGTCAACGTACTTCTTTATATGCACATCAACCCATAATTAGAATTCTGCAAATTATATGTGCGAACGTATGTCCCCTTCGTAAAATATTGGTTTAATAATAACAGTTGGAGAGCACGGCAATTACTGCTGCATTCATAGCAAGAGGAAGAAATAGATGGTAAGAAAGATCACAAAAGAGTAAGAAGGAAGAATTGCGACTGTAGTACATAGTTTTTTCTCTAATATTTTCGTAACTCTTCGTTTACCTACTCATCTTTATATGTACCATGTACTATTCCGAAAAACTAAAGAGTATGCGAGACATATAAAGAAAATACACACTACAGCGTGTTCGTGTGTATGTCTGTCGGTAGGTATATCTCCGTATGGGACCGGAAACGACGTGGGCGTCTAACATGTCGTGCAAAGGTGCGTCTCTTCGAAAGTTTTGAATGAGGCCTTGTGAATGGGATTTTGGATGAGAATGCAGAATGCTCATGAATACTATACCTTTAACATAATCGAAAAATTGTATGATGAATATATACACTCATTGACTATTAAATAAATAGATATGCCAAAAACCATGGTGTCAATTAAATGTTAAATAAATATTCATAAATATTTAGTTATCTCAATTTTTTAATTTTACTTCAAGTTTCAAGTTCAACACTATTACGACTTACTATATTGAAATATCCAATAAGCATTTCATATGCATAATTGAATTTTCAATATTTAAAATCTTAGTAAAAATTTTTGCTTTTCGCGACATGTATATATTAATGTTTAAAAATTTACAATTGATAAATAAAGGACACTAAATTAAAAAATTATCATTAAATTGTTTCTGTCAATGAGGGTGGAATACAATAATTAAAAATTATGAAATTAAAAAAATGCCGTTTTATAATGTCTAAGCCCCTAGTAGAAATATGAACTAAGAACTAGGAATTAAAAATTGTTAGTAAGTACCTTGTGATGAATCGCTTTTTCTCCCATTTTATTAGCACTTAATAGAATGACCACAACCTCAAAACATTCGAATAATGTTTCCAGCTTTTCGGAAAAAGTAAACTTCAAAATTCCCACTTTAGGATAGGTTTTTTACGTTTTCGTCTGATTTACAACTAATTTCTGTTGTATTTCCAGTATTTACGAAGATATAAACGCTGTTTTATTAAATTTTTCACTTGTCCATTTTTAATAGATATTTAATAGAACATAACTACCCTAGTAGAAATCGAAAAGATTTTCGAGGTAGTAAATAGGTTGTTTGCATTGAAATGCGTGAAAAATGGAATCAGTTTTCAGGCATTTAGGAAACGATTTTTCTCGTTGTTTTGGCGCATTAAATGCTTTGGCTTCAATTGTTTCTAGAAATGTTACGCCTGAACAAGGCATTTTCGAGCATAAAAAATAGTTTTCGCTTGGTAAGATTAGTGACTCGTTCCGGGCTATGAAAGACGCATTAATAATGCTTTTGGTGAAATTTTGAAAAAATTAGTAAAACTCAAAATATCTCGGAAATGAGGAATTATTTGCTAGAAAATGATCGAAATTCGTGTATAAATGTAGAAAAGCAATAGAATAAAAGAATATTTGCAGAGATTAGAGTCCAATTGAACCGAGAAACTGCTGTTAAACAAATTTAGAGGTTATTTCCATTCCATTAAATGCGTGAAAACAACGAGAAAAAACGTTTCATCCTACCCATGTCCTACCTACTTTTCTTACGTTGTTTCTACCGAACCAGCACATTTTAAATATTATCATTTCTACTAGGGTAGATTCAACTGTAATCTATATTTACAAGCTCAAAAATTGGAGAAAAATAGGATTTTACACTAATAAATGGTCATAAAATGTGAGAAAAAGCGTTTCATCGATAGGAGAAAAATGGGCACATTTTTCGCCTATTTTTTGCCCATTATATTCAAACAGTCTATTTAATACTTATTTAATGGAATACGATTTTTATCAGGGATACATGTTCTTACATACATGATCTTCATTTTGTTTAAATAGCATTTTAATTTATATATGGGCTCTATTACCTGTGGTTTCAAAAATATTTTATAGTCACCAAAGTAGTTTATAGGCATAAAATATAGAAATCATAATATTTTGTAGAAAATACCGATTAAATACGTATGTTATTGGTAAAAATAATTATAGTATATTAAATACCCAAAAACTAGACACAAAATATAATATTATATTTGGCACTAGTTTTTATAACTATAAAAAAGGTATAAAAAATAGTTATAAAATAACCTATTTTTAATTTTTAAAGTTCAAAAAATTAAAAATATGTATTGTCAATATTCATTTCATGTATAAATTATTTACTTAATATGAATTGTTAAAATTTTTTCTTATATATACAAACACTATTTTTAATAGGTAAAAACTAGGTATAAATAATAGCTTAAAAATAATACTGCTAAATACCTTGAAACTATCTATATTATTTTTAAATAAATAGTCTGAATTTAAAAATTAGTATTATTTATTTATTTTTAAATAAATTTATATTAGAAGAATACCCCTGGTGGAAATTCAGAAATATTTCATAGTCGCCAAAGTAGTTTATAGGCATAAAATATAGAAATCATAATATTTTGTAGAAAATAGCGATTAAATACCTATTTTATTGGTATAAAATAATTATACTATATTAAATACCCAAAAACTAGACACAAAATATAATATTAAATTTGGCACTAGTTTTTATAACTATAAAAAAGGTATAAAAAATAGTTATAAAATAACCTATTTTTAATTTTTAAAGTTCAAAAAATTAAAAATATGTATTGTCAATATACACGGAGAGAAATATTTAGTAAATATTATAAAGCAGTTTGGTAAAAATTCCTAAACTCCCAAGTAATGTGGTCACAGACCGAAAAAACCGAAAAAATTACCAAACTGCTAAGTAAAATTTACAGTAAATGTAGTAAAATTTACTCTAAATGTAGTAAAATTTGTGGAGTTAACGTACTAAATTTTACAATTAAGCTTGTAAATTTTATTAACTCTGATTTTTTCCTATACTGTTTACGAAATTCTATAAACAACAGTACAGCACGAGATACCGAAAAGAAGCGATAAAGTTGCGATCTTTAGGTTAAAATTTTTATTGGAATCGCGTCGTTCGTTTGTTTACTTTAAAAGGACGATTCGATGAAACACATGCAAGTGACGCGGTGGCGCAATGGTAAGGACTTGGATTCTCAACCCAAACTTCGCAGGTTCGATCCCGATGACATCCAGAATTTTTTTCACTAATTAAATTTCATTTAAATATTTAAAATATCCATAACACTCGAATAATATACATAAACTCAAAAATAAATAATATGGGAGAAATAAAATTTTTTTTCTGATGTTAAAAAAAAATTAAAATTACAATTTAGTCTAGTAAAAATTACGAGATTCGCAGTTTGTTACCACATTACTTGAGAGTTTAGGAATTTTTACCAAACTGCTTTGTAACATTTACTAATTATTACTCTCCGTGTACATTTCATGTATAAATTATTTACTTAAATATAAATTGTTAAAATTTTTTCTTATATATACAAACACTATTTTTAATAGGTAGAAACTAGGTATAAATAATAGCTTAAAAATAATACTGCTAGATATCTAGAAACTATCTATATTGTTTTTAAATAAATAGTTTGAATTTAAAAATTAGTATTACTTATTTATTTATTTGTAAATAAATTTATATTATAGAAGAATGCCCTTTTACATATAGTAGCAAAACAATATATTATGTTTTAGGGTACAAGTATTCATATGCTTTTAAGAATATATAATAATATAGAAAAAATGAAGAAGATATCTCTTTGGTAGACATCGTCAAGAACAAGACCATCAATATTTAAATTAGTTAATTACTGCCTAACATCTTATGTATATAGATCAAAGAATAAATAACAATTATTAAGATATTAATACATGGATGATCTGTATATACAAGTTCCAAACATTTGCATGTAAGCGTTGCGTTAGCTTAGTGGATAGAGCGTTTGCGTTTGGTGCGTGCGTTGCGGGGTTCGATTCCCGGTTAGGGCAAAAATTTTTTGAGCGTTTTTCTGCGTTAAATATATGTAAATAGTGTAAATATATACACTAAAACAATATAAAAATAAATATAAGTTAATTAAAAATATTAATATGGTTTCCAAAAAGAAATTATTTTCAAATTTTTTTTGAGTTATGTGTATTGTTGCGTATGGAGAAGGTGATAGGAGAGGACCGAATAAAAAATTTGATCGGACGCCGGGACTCGAACCGAGGATCCGCGAGTTTCCAGTCACGAGACCTAACCACTAGGCCACCGTCCGCGATTACTTGTCGTAGTTGCATTCGTCATGATATTTCGCGTTTCGGTCATCCTACACCGTCTCACACACGCGCCGATCCGCGCGTCGATGTTACGTACGTAACAGTATATAAATACTTTTTAATTTCTGCATAATTTTTGTATTCTTTAAAAATGCTTTAAAAATCCTGATTGCTCCATTTATGAGATAGGTAAAGTATTTTATATTGATAAAATATTGTTTCTAACTATAATATAATAACGTTTAAGTAATTTATAAGCCTGAAAAATATAAGAACAAACTAATAACTACTTTATAGGTAGAAAATGCCGAATCTCAATAGACCATATGTAATGTTATATTTAGGGACCAAAAAACGTTACACATATAGGAATAAAATTGGTATTTTTTATACCTAGAATATTGGTAGTACAGTATAAAAAATTCCTATTTTATCGGTAAAAAATTGTTCGTATTTCCTCAAAAATATTTTATAGTCGCCAAAGTAGTTTATAGGTATAAAAATATAGAAATCATAATATTTTATAGAAAATGTCGATTAAATACCTATTTTATTGCTATAAAATAATTATACTATATTAAATAGCAAAAAAATAGACACAAAATATGCTATTAAATTTAGCACTAGTTTTTATATCTATAAAAAAGCTATAAAAAATATTTGTAAAAATAACCTCAAATTTAATTTTTAAAGTTCAAAAAATTAAAAATATGTATTGTCAATATACATTTAATGTATAATTATTTACTTAAATAAATTGTTAAAATTTTTTCTTGTATATACAAACACTATTTTTAATAGGTAGAAACTAGGTATAAATAATAGCTTAAATAAATAGTTTGAATTTAAAAATTAGTATTATTTATTTATTTATTTGTAAATAAATTTATATTATAGAAGAATGCCCTTTTACATATATTAGCAAAACAATATATTATGTTTTATGGTATAAATAAGTATTATAAAAGTATTCATATGCTTTTAAGAAATTAATAATATAGAAAAAAATGAAGATGATATCTCTTTGGTAGACATCGTCAAGATCAAGACCATCACTATTTAAATTAGTTAATTACTGCCTAACATCTTATGTATATAAATCAAAGAATAAATAACAATTATTAAGATATTAATACATGGATGATCTGTATATACAAGTTCCAAACATTTGCATGTAAGCGTTGCGTTAGCTTAGTGGATAGAGCGTTTGCGTTTGGTGCGTGCGTTGCGGGGTTCGATTCCCGGTTAGGGCAAAAATTTTTTCGGCGTTATTCTGCGTCAAATATATGTAATTAGTGTAAATATATAAACTAAAACAATATAAAAATAAATATATGTTAATTAAAAATAATAATACCCTAGTAGAAATCGTATTCCATTAAATAGGTAATAAATAGATATTCTAAATAGAATGGTCGAGAAATGGGTGAAAAATAGGCGAAAAATGTGCCCATTTTTATCCTCCCGGTGAAACGCTTTTTCTCCCAATAAATAGTCTAAAATGTAACTTACATTCTGTTTTGAGCTAATTTTTAGCTTATAAACATAGATCAAATTTGAGTCTAATTATGTGCTATTAAATTTCTATTAAACATGGACAAGTGAAAAATAAAATAAAACCACATTTATTTTCGTAAATACTGGACATATAACAGAAATTAGTTGTAAATCAGACGAAAACATTAAAAATCCATCCGAAACAATAGAAAATTTGAAGTTTACTGTTACCGGAAAGCTGGAAACATTATTCGAATGTCTTGAGGTTATGGTCATTCTATTAAGTGTTAAAAAAATGGGTGAAAAAGCGTTTCATCACAAGGTATTTAATACCAATGTTTAATTCCTATTTCTTACATTCAAATTTCTACTAGGGTTGTGCAAATAGAAAATAAATTAGTTTTTTATTCATTTTAGAACAACATATCTGTGAGTCAAGTTTAGCTCTTAAATAAATTAATATTTATAATAATTGTCAATAATTATATCTGATATAATTAATTAATAATGTTTATGTCGAATATTATGGCATTAATTTATATTATATACTGCCCTAGTAGAAACCGTATTCCATTAAATAGGTAATAGATAGATATTATAAATAGAATGGTCGAAAAATGGGTGAAAAATAGGCGAAAAATGTGCCCATTTTTATCCTCCCGGTGAAACGCTTTTTCTCCCAATTTTTAACCATTAAATAGACTAAAATATAACTTATATTCTGTTTTGAGCTAATTTTTAGCTTATAAACATAGATCAAATTTGAGTCTAATTATGTGCTATTAAATGTCTATTAAACATGGACAAGTGAAAAATATAATAAAATCACATTTATTTTCGTAAATACTGGAAATATAACAGAAATTAGTTGTAAATCAGACGAAAACATTAAAAATCCATCCGAAACTATAGAAATTTTGAAGTTTACTGTTACCAGAAAGCTGGAAACATTATTCGAATGTCTTGAGGTTATGGTCATTCTATTAAGTTTTAAAAAAATGGGTGAAAAAGCGTTTCATCACAAGGTATTTAATACCAATGTTTAATTCCTATTTCTTAGATTCAAATTTCTACTAGGGTGTGTTTGGATTGATAGGGTTGCAGGAAATCCATCAAAACGTAACCTATTAATACAATTTTTTTGTCTTTTCATTACATTTAATATACGATCCCACATCTGAAACTTATTTGCATTATGGTATCTTAATTTCATATGATGAATTTTAAAAAAAAAAAAAAACCCTTGTAGAAATTTAAAAATAAGAACTAAGAATTAAAAATTGGTAGTAAGTACCTTGTGATGAAACGCTTTTTCTCCCATTTTATTAGCACTTAATCCCTAGTAGAAATTTAAAACTAAGAACTAGGGATTAAAAATTGGTAGTTAATACCTTGTGATGAAACGCTTTTTCTCCCATTTTATTAGCATTCAATAGAATGATCATAACCTCAAAATATTTAAATATTCTTTCCAGCTTTCCAGAAAAAGTAAACTTCAAAATTCCTATAGTTTCGGATGGGTTTTTAACGTTTTCGTCTGATTTACAACTAATTTCTGTTGTATTTCCAGTATTTACGAAGATAAACGCTGTTTTATTAGATTTTTCACTTGTCCATTTTTAATAGATATTTAATAGGACATAACTAGACTCATCTGTAATCAATATTTACAAGCTCAAAAATGGGAGAAAAATAGGATTTTACATTAATAAATGGTCATAAAATGTGAGAAAAAGCGTTTCATCGATAGGAGAAAAATGGGCACATTTTTCACCTATTTTTTGCCCATTATATTCAAACAGTCTATTTAATACTTATTTAATGGAATACGATTTCTACCAGGGATAGAATGACTACAACCTCAAAACATTCGAATAATCTTTCCAGCTTTCCAGAAAGAGTAAACTTCAAAATTCCTATAGTTTCGGATGGGTTTTTAACGTTTTCGTCTGATTTACAACTAATTTCTGTTGTATTTTCAGTATTTACGAAGATAAACGCTGTTTTATTAGATTTTTCACTGTTTCATTTTTAATAGATATTTAATAGCGCATAACTAGCCTCAACTGTAATCTATAGTTACAAGCTCAAAAATGGGAGAAAAATAGGATTTTACATTAATAAATGGTCATAAAATGTGAGAAAAACCGTTTCATCGATAGGAGAAACATGGGCACATTTTTCGCCTATTTTTTGCCCATTCTATTCAAACAGTCTATTTAATACTTATTTAATGAAATACAATTTCTATGAGTGAAAGCTAAAATATTTTACCTGAAATAGTATTGTCTCCTTAATTTGCATAAAAACTACGGAGACAAACTTTGAATTGAGTCTCGCAGTAAGCGGCTACATAGGAAGCTTATAGTTAAAGCGCAATCGAACATAATAAACGAAAAGAGCTAGGCGCTTGGGGTGACGGTAGACCGCGGGCGTACCACGCTGTCAAAATAGATAACGTTCAGGGTAAGTCACCCCGAATTTAAAACCAACCCTTGCGACTGCCTACACATCAGGTTCATTCACTTCGGGTTAACGTCGTTGTATGGTTACGAAGGGGGAAAAAGAAAGGGTGCCATGCTGTTGCAATGATGCTGCCTGACATCAAATGTTACGATCGAAATAAATGCTGTTGTGAGCATTGCTGTCTATTCAGGGAAGTGTCGAAAATAAATGGACAATCTTATTTGTTCAACCACAAATTCTCAATGCCTATGGTATTTGTCTCTATTTACGAGACTATTGTTTATAACATTATTATTATTGTATTTTCAAATTATATATATATATATATATATATATATATAAATTGTACACTATAAAAAAATATTCTTATATTCAAAAAATAAATTTAATAATAACTTAAACTATATTTATTCAAATCTTTAGATTTTTAAAATTAAGAGCCACTTTCTTACTCAACTTTTCTAAAAAAAGAATAATCAGTTTATTTACTTCCAAAATTTATTTTTAAAAAAGTAATTTTCTTATCTTAACAAAAAATCCCAGTATATATAAATAAATTTTAGGAAGAAATAAATGACAAAACTAGGAGTGTAAAAATAATTTTGTAATAATATTAAATAAATTAAATAATTTCCGATATTGAAGATCCCCCACAGAGTATAATATAAATATGAATTTCGGCACAAAAATGATGATGCACTCTGTTGCTGCGTGGGCTGAGATTCTAGTGCTTTGAATTAAAAAAATAAAAAAACTTCTTTTAAAAATTGAATTTATAATTTAGAAACAGTTATAATGTTCATTATTCTATTACTTGTTTGATTTAAGCATAAGTTGGCAATTTAAATAAATTAAGTAGTCAAAATAATTTAGCTAACTTAATCATCTAAATACTTTTATTTAGTTATTTAGAAGAAGAATGTTGGATTGGCATACAAAACTGCGAAAATTACTATACTTAGCAGATATCGACTAAAATTCTCATTTTTAAATACTGTAATTGTTTCAAACGTTTATTTCATTGTAAAGGAATATTGATTGCAGAAAATAGGCATTTCCTGTATATCAGGCTCTCATGAATTTTAAATATCAATAATGGGCTTAAAGCTAAGAAATGGCCAGTGAAACTGGTCAGATTCTATCTCAAAATGAAACGATTTTTCACACCTTTCTTGACCATTTCTTAGATGGACATAACCTTCATCAACTATGAAACAACTTTTCGGATAATCCTGTAAACAAAACTTAAAGCGTGTTGTGAAATTTGATCGGTTATACCATTTGTAATAGATACAGAGGATTGTTTACGCTATATAAATAGTACTTTTAAAGATATTTTAACGTTTATCATTTTTCTCTCAAATTGAGCCAAATCATTTTCAGAAGCTTGTTAATAGCTATTATTCCTAGCTAAAATGGCCCATTTTTCTTCGTCTACTTAAAATTCCAAAAGCATTTTTAATGTTCAGAAAAGGTTTGTAAATTGGAATGAAAACCATGAAATGGGCAGGAAAGGATCGAAAAAGCGTTTCATCGCTGTACACGACCTGGCCAATCGTCCTAGTTAGTTTATAGATTGACATGAGAACGCTACTCAGTAAATGGCTACAAAATTTTTGTTGATTCCACTAGGACATGCATGCTTTAAACGCTATAACTAAATAATTTCAGATTTATAAATCGCTAATTATCGTAATGATGATTGGGTGAAAAATGTTTTTCTTTTTTACTCAAAATTACCGACCAAAAATTTGGATGTTCAAGTATTGTTAGAAAAGTGATTTTTTTTCAAAAAAGTCAATAGTACCGCCCTCCTTTATGTTTCAAATGAATTTTACCAGTAGATTTTTAATTCAATATTTTAAATATAATTTATGGATTGAAAAATGTAGATTCCTATATAATTTGAGTTCAATCAATATCTCGTTAAGTATAATTAATATATATTCAAAGTTAATGAAATGTCTGATTAAAAATTATTATACTCTTTGGCAAAAGTGGGACAAATTGTCATAATAATAAATTAGCAGTAGTTTTTATTATTTACAATTCAATAGTCTACAATACAATTATTTCTAAATTGTTATACAATTTATTATTATTATTTAATTATTATTTATATTATTATTTCTTTTTTATTATATATTTATTATTAATTTCATCAATTATATAATTTTACAATAATTTAATAACGTGCAGAAGAAAAATACTTCTATTTCATGTCTTTGATCTTCTGACCCTATAATAGCAATATTCTCAACTTTTTTTTAATGTAATATTGTTTTTCATAATGTAATGTTTTGAATTAATTTTCAAAAAATGGACAACATCAGGCAACATCTCGGACTTGCTTAAAGAATGTATGAGAATTTTTTCAGAATTTTTAGTTAAGAATTTCAACATGATTTTTAGGTTGGAAATATTGCTATTTTTCTATTATAATTAAAAAAGAATGTTGTCTATAAATTTAAATGTATAAATCGTCTTGCCTCTTATGTTGGTGAAACGAAACGTTCTTTAAAAACTAGGATAAATGAACATAGAAATAATAAATATCAAGATGCAGTGGTTAATCAACTTGTATCTCTTTCTAAACATTCATTTGACTGGGATGGCGTAAAAATTGTTGATAGCGAGTGTAATTACAACAAACGTTTGACTTCTGAAATGATACATATCAAAATTGATAGTAATAATATCAACAAGAAAGAGGATACTAAAATTTTTACATACCACTTATTTTCCAGTTTTTAGAAATTTAAATGCCTAATTATCAACCGTTTGACGTTTCCTGTGTTTACACTCGCTACATATATAAACACGACATATTGTACACAAAATTTAACAGATCATTTGACGCATCGATAATCCGATTAAAGGTACAAAATCTTTTATTATCAGTGTATTTTCATATGTGCGTTCTCAATTGTAATTTTGGTTTTGGTGTCTAATGACCAAACCTCACTTAATTATTTAGAAAAGAAGTGTAAATGATAGAGATGAGAGAGTGTGAGAGAGATGGATATAGAGAAGTGACAGGTGAAGGTTAGGACTGCGGTAGTTTGTATACACCGGCCCGAGCCACTCTCATTACCGGGAAATTGTGAAAAGAGTTTATGCGAGAGTGATAAAAAGGAATATTTCGGTTTGTTGAGGATGATAGGTACAAGGGAAGGATTGGCGGTTAATAACAACACGTAGCACGGGACCGACTATGCACGATAACAAGGTACGAGCGAAGCAGCTGACGACATCGTGGTAGCCCGTGTATATCTAGCGGATACACCGTCCCGTGGCGACACCGCGAGAATATCGGCAAACTGTCGACGGCACCGATCACCGCGTGCGCGCGCGAAACTGAGAGAGATAGAGAGATGTTGACCGCGTGCGTCGAGTAAAAGAGTGACGGCGCGCACACTGCACGCGCACGTCGAGTATAGGTGAGAGCGGTGCGCCAGAGGGGGAACGACTACGAACGGTCCGATGTTCATACGTACCAATGTAAGAGGAAAGGAGATAGACAGCTTTCCCGGTGCATTGGTGGAGGCGTTGGCGGATTTGTATAGATAACGGATAAAATGAAATGGCGAACGTACACTAGCGGAATTGGAAGGAAAATAGGTGGCGTTACGGACGATTATCGGTACGTTTACTACCACCGATCTGGCGGATATGATAGCGGAAAGGGAGAACAACTAGCTCCACTATCGGTAGCGGATAATATGAATCGGAGAAGAAGGAAGAGACTCCTTCCCCAACCGCCGTAAAGGACAGACGTGTTGCGAGAAATAGTATCGAAATAGCCATTTTGAGATCCGCTAAGATTGTAAGGAAAGTCGAAATATTGAGGAGAGCGAATAGCTATTGAACGGTCAGTCGGAGCGAGAGACACCCGAAATTCAAGGGTTAGATACCGAGTCTGGAGAGATATAATTAATTCGTATAAAGGAGAGTTCTCGAACTGCGGTGAGTGAGGAAGTACGGCATATTGTAAGGTATGAGAGTGTGATAGAAGGACGTTCCGTGGATATTGTAAAATAGAATAGCCGCGAGAAAACCTATAATTTAACCGAATAGTTTATTATTATTTTTCCGATTTTATTATTATATTTTCTTTTGCGTTTTACGACGATTTATTGAGTTGCGCGTAGATAAAGTATTGAACAATAAATCAGCGGGATTTCTGAATGCGTTTGTAGTTGCTGTATATTTAATTAAAGATAATTAAAGTGTTGATGGTTGTTATATTGAATCGAAGAGACTGGTTTCATTGATTGATAACCCGAGTAAATTATCCAATTTCCTACAACGTGGTTCCGCCATCATTCCCGTGATGGCAACGTGGAGCCCGCGACCCTGAATCGGCTTGTTGTTAGTTTTACCGGTAACTGGCGCTCAATTAACTTAAATTGTTACCGGATAATAATTATTATTTAGTTATTATTATTTATCTGTTGTAAGCAACAGTGACACGTTGCACTACGGGAACGACTCGTTAAGAATCAAAAGTGCAACGTCACAATTTAAAAAAAATTGTTCATATATTACAGATTTTCAATACTCTTTATTCGTCGCTCCATTGTAAAAAGTGTGCTCACATGAACATTATTTTGCCTTCTTATCAAATATATAATTTTTAATTAATATAAAATTTACGCACGCATGTATATAAAAATACGTTTATTATTATTAAATTTATGGTTATAGTTTTTTTCCTCATCCCCAATAGACAGAGTTGCACAGACAAAACTTCGTTAAAACTTGCTACACAATTTTTGAAAACAACTTGTGTTAAACTTGCTAACAAGATATTACATAATAGTGACTTGTACCTAAATTTTATGTAAAATTGTTAAAAAAAGTTGCAACAACTAATTGCTATAAATTTGCTAACGAATAAGGACGCAGATTTAGATTAATTTGTTATTTAACTCTGCTGCACGAGTTGATATAATTTTGATATATATTTGCTAAGAAATATATCATAATCTGAGAAATTCTTTTTCAGCAAATTGATAGCAAAATTAAATCAGTAAATGCTTACATAGTGCAGTATATTGCAACAAGATTTGATGATAATTTGTTGCTATTTTGCTATCATGAAAATAATAATTTCAATGTATTTTTTATTCAAGAAAATCTGTGTTTCAAGTATTTCAAGTTTTGTTACTTTTTTTGCAATTTTAAGAGTCTAACACATTTACTAGTTGTGGCGATGCGACGTGCGATCTAGAAAAAGGAAAGACAATAGAGAGAGAGAGATTGATTGATTGAAAAGTTTTATTATGCCTAAGTTACAAGTAACCTTAAGGCAACAGAAAATTACATCATAATTATATAATTTTTGTAACAATATAAATTAAATATAAAATTATAAAATAAAAAAACATTAATAAAAAACATTAATAAATTAACGGCGCAACCAATAGATAACAATAATTGATATAAAACAATAATTAATGACTTACAACTAGTAATAATGAGTATCGCAAAATAATCTCATAGAACGCAAATTTACACAATATCATTCGCCCTCAAATGCTCAAACGATTCTTAAATATATGAACACTAGTGCTAAGTCTAATAGCAGGTGGTAGTGAATCCCAAAAATCCATCGCTTGGGTTGTAAAAGACTTTTGATAAACACTAGTGCTAGCTTGAGGTCGCTGAAAGGATGAATAAGTTAAACGTTCGGAGCGACGTATATCGCTATTGGGTGGAGGGAATATAACCTGGAGATAATCAGGTCTCTTGTTTGTTAGAATTTGGTAGGTAGATAACCCTAAAAAATATTGACGCCTCGCAGCGGTCGATAACCAATTTAGCTTAGTATAGTACGGATCTAACTTCGCGTCCTTTCTAAGGCGGAAAATATACCGTACACACATATTGAGAAGACGCTGAAGCTTCAAATTCAGGTAATCTGGTAAGTCGCCAAATACTAGACAAACATAATCAAAGTGAGGCATAATTAACATCATAACCAATCGCTTGCGCATAGTGACAGACAGGAAATTACCCCTATTTCGCAATTTATGTAGAACACCATGCACAGATGAAACTACTCGTGATACATGGGAATTCCAATGAAAATTTTCAGTAATAATGAGACCTAAATTCTTAACAGTATCAACGTATTCGATTCCATGACCATCAACAACAATTGGTGATAAAAAATTCCTATTTATCAACCTATGCTGCTGGGAAGATCCAATAATAATTGCCTTAGTTTTATTAAAATTAATATCCAGTCCATGAGATCTAGCCCACTCTGACACCCTACCACAATCATAATTTAAATTCAAAATACAATTATTAATATTAGATGGAGTACAATGGATATAAAGCTGTAAGTCGTCAGCAAACAGCATTCCCTTACAATAAGTCAACACCTTCATAATTGAGTTGATAAAGGCAAGGAACAACACTGGACCAGGGGTAGATCCTTGGGGAACACCCGAAGAGGTGTTCATAAACAAAGAAACTACATTACTAAGATCAACAACAGCCTGTGAACGCCCATTGCGATACGAGTAGAACCAATCAATCACCTCATTATGAAAATTTAAACTTTTTAAGCTTTTCAATAATTCAAAATGACTAATCGTATCAAAGGCTTTTTTAAAATCGAACAGGACTAATATTGTCATCATTCCATTTTCCATACCAAACCGTATATCCTCAGTAACCTTTAATAAAGCTGTCTGTGTACTATATAAGCTTCGAAATCCAGATTGGTAAGGAGAAAAGAAATTATTACTCTCTAAAAACGAAGTAATTTGTAGGGTTATCAATCTGTCAAACACCTTGGCAAAATGGGGTAAATTGGCTATTGGTCGAGTATCCGAGGGCGACCTAGGATTGGCTATCTTGCTAAGAGGAACAATCGCAGCACGTTTCCACATAGTAGGATACTTCCCTGTCGAAATTGATAGATTAAATAAATCTGCGAGATATGGTGCGAGAATTGATAAATAATCTTTAAAATATAGTAAAGATAGGCCATCTAAACTGCGACTTTTAGCCTTCGGCAAGCAGAAAGACAAAGCAGCACTAACCTGATGTACTGTCACACACTGAAAAGAGAAAACAGGATAATCCAACGAATATGGTGTCTCATGAATCTCACTCAATTGATCCAATGTGCAAGGTGGGTGGCGATTTGCTACTAAGGTATAATGCTGGAGCAACTCTTCAGCGTCAAAGAACTTTAAAGGAGAAGTAAATGAATTTCTGACTAAACCAATTTTATGTAAAAGGCGCCAGCCACGCGATTGATCTGAGGACACTGACAACTCATGTTCGTAATACTTATCCCTCGCAGCCCGAAGTTTGCGCTTTAGGTCTTTACGAACCATCTTGTACACAGCTAACAAAACAGAGTCACTGTGCCGCTATGAAGTCTTGTAAAGGCGATCTCTCTCCTTACATAACAATTTGAGATCACGTGTTAACCACGGAGCTGGCCGTGGGCGTATTTGACGAGTAACAAACGGCGCTGAGATATCCAAGTTTTTCAATAAATGGGACCGCATTACATCAAGGAACGAATCAACCGTCCAAAACTCCAATGGTAAATCACGTAAAGTTAATAAATCAGATCTAATAGAATTTTCAAAGCAGACTGGAGAAAAGTGCTTAAAATCACGAAATGTATAACTAACGTGGCTGGTAATCTTAGAACTTAAACGATAATCAATTATAATAAAATCATGCCCATTTATAAAGGGACTCGATGATTGTTTAGTGGCAGCAATCTGATCTGGAAAAATCAAAGAGAGAGAGAGAGAGAGAGAGAGATGAAAAAATGCAAGTCGATGTCGGTAACAAATGAACTTATATGCGTATATAATAAGTATGCCGCTTTGTTTTGACATATCGAAATTTCCGCTCTGACATTCGCTATCATATAACTGTCTATAGTTTAAAAAATGGTATGCCATTGAAAATTTAATCATAATATATTTTATCAAGATCTAGATCATTTAATCGTCGATCCGTACGTAGATCTCCATCTCATCACTCATCAAGGAATGCATCACCAATTAGTAGTCGATATTTGTCAAAGAAAGTACGAAAATCTCAATGTGTATCTCAAAATCAATCAAGATCCAGATCATGTGATCGTCGATCTGTACGTAAGTCTCCATCTCATTACTCATCAAGGACTGCATCACCAAAGAATAGTCGATTTTTGTCACAAAATGTACAAAAACCGAACTATCAATCTCAAAATCAATCAAGATCTAGTTCCGGTGATCGTCGAGCTGCACGTAGGTCTACATCTCATCACTCATCAAGTTCTGCATCACCAAATAATCACCAATCTTTGCCAAAAAGACTACGAAAATCTCAATATCAGTATAAAAATCGATCAAGTTCTAGATCGCTTGATGGTCGATCTACGCGTAGGTCCTCATCTCATGACCTATCAAGAGCTTTATTACCATTGAATAATCAATTTTTGTTACAAAGTGTACCAAAGACTAATTATCAATCTCAAAATCGGTCAAGACCTAGGTCACATCAACGGCAATCAGAACGCAAGTCTGCATCTCGATCGTCGTCAACGACTTCCTTTTCAACGTCTTCCCCATATAATAAATCAACTTTTAGATCTTCATCCAGATCTCCAACTGATGACATCTCGCCTAGAGTTAAAAATTGAACTATAAATCAAATTATTAAGAATAAAGTTTCATTCAAAAAGTTTATACCATGAATGAAAACTGTCTAAAGTATCTTTAAATATATATATTATATCTTTATTAAAAGTTTAAAAGTTTCAAGATTCGTTTGTAATTTTAAAATGTTTATTAAACAAATAAGAATATAAAATAGTAGATGTAATTAATAAAAAAAATTCTATTACAGATTGTTTAAAAACTTTGAAATTATATTACTATTAAAAATATTGTTAATAAAAATGTGAAACCTAAAGCGCTTTAATTAAGCTTTAAAATGTACGTTGTTTTATATTTCGATGTAAAACTGTTTTTATAAATACATTTCATATCAAATTTAATTTATGTTTGTTTTTTTGAGAGTATCCATTATTTTTTTTACTTATTTTTGTTATTTTTCAAACTGTTAGTCTCATTTTTATAAACGATGGAGCTACATTTCCTGAATTTCTTTAAATATTTAACTAAAATATAAATAAAACTTGTATTATTTTACTGTAAAACATTTTTGATATTATAAAATACTTTATTGGAAAGTTGCACAAAAATAATATAAGTATTTGCTATTATATTTACTTAAAATATTATTTCAAAATAATAAAAGCACATTTATAGCAATACTTGCTATTTAAAAAGTAATAATTTTATGCAACAATTGACTTTAATTTTATATAAATTTGCTGTCACTATTTTCATGTAAATGATTTGAAGCAAATTTATAATAAATAAGGACTTACATTGACGCAAATTTTGGATAAGCAGGTACAAATTGTTTTTTGGAAAGTTGCTGTCAATTTGCAATCATATGTCTATTGGGGATATTACTCTCTTGTACTTTTATTAGAGTTACATTTCGTTTTTCGATTGAAGTAATTGATTAACTCTTTTAAAACAAGTTAAAATTTTACTGATTCTTAAAATTATCACTCGAAGCCTAATCGTTGAATTTTGGGGGTTCGTCTCGAATTAAAAATAACCCTTTTAGAGAGAAAAATCACTATTTTAGTTGTTTATTCTATTTTTTAACATTAATTATTAACGTTGAAAACCAATATATAACCAAGTTTGAGAATTTCGAAAAATTAAATATTCTCTATTTTAAAAGTACACATTCACTATCTCTACAGTGGCAATAACTGTTTTAATAAAGAATATCTCCTATTTAAAAATTAATATTCAGTATTTCAAAGTTATCGACTTTTCAGAAATGTAAATAAAATAAATTATTGATATAACATAAATTGAATAGTCACTATGAAACACTGAATTTCCACTATCACAGTTATAGAGTAAATTAATAAACAAATATATAAGAGAATAATCATTCTTTGTAGGATTTGAGCTTGCCTTTTTTCAATATTGTATGATTAAAACTTTAGCTAAATAAACTTATGAGAACGTTTAAGAAAATAGCCATAGGGAGCGCGCGGTGCTTCTTTGCATAACAGGTGCTCTATTCAACTCGCGTTCACATTAATCCTTAGATTTAGAAAAAAATAGTCATATCGATAGATTTTGTTTATTTTACTGCAGTACTGACCACACACATCGGAGGATGCGCTTTGCAATCGAACATTATTCCACGAAGTTGTTTACAATTTTTTCGCAATCTATTGATATGATCTGGAATGAGTGGTGGTAGTCCAAAACTATCGAAATAAATACCATTACATGATTTATCGACGTATACAGCAACCCAATGCATACCAGATTTTGTATGATCATCCGTGTTTAGCACGAACGCTGTCGGTTTCATCCACACTCGGGGTGTCTGATCGGCCGGAAATACACCTACAGTATGCGAACGGATTTTCGACAAATTCTTGAGTATTTGTAGACTGTCCATGATGAATTTCGTTTGTAGTGTTGAAAGTCTTTGGTGATGTGTGATGGGTCAACCACGATTTTAATCTATACGCGTTATTTAAAGCACAACGATAATTTTTGAAACAAGTTTTGACAGCGTGATGCATACAATATACGTCGGATTATAATTTATTGAAAGGTGGACAATTTTGATCATACTCAAGGTTTACAATTTGACGATGAACAATGTTTTGTAGTACCAACCACTTATCGTTACCTCTAACATATTTTCCGCACACTTTTCATAAGTTCCCGTAAAATCTTTTTAACTGTCTTCAAAGTCACCTCGCCGTCAAAGTAGTCCAGTCCGTGATGATATTGATTTAACCAGCTATTCTGTTTTCGTATGTCTTCGTCGAGATGCTCCAGTGCGACTGTTGGTGCCACCACCCAGTGACTGATAAATTCACTGTCAACAGCGACAATAGCAATTTCTTTCGGTACGTATTTTTGCTTACTATCTTTAAGGAACTGAATATCAACAATTACATCCATGTTGTAATACAAATCTTGTCAAACACAAAGTACGATCCAGACTGACTGTCTAAGGCTTTTTAAACCGGTGTATAAACGTATAGTACAGATAGTAACACAAGGTGGCGACCTCTATCAATTAAGTTTATTAACTGCTGAAATCGAAATTTTCAAAATATTATCGTACTCTGCATATATAATACAATTGACCGTTTCAACTAAAGCATCACTAAAACGTACATCTAATCTAACACTACCGTGTTTGATCAAATTCCAGTGACTGCAATCGTTTGCCGATAAATCGGGAGTCAAATCAAATGCGAATAAGCAATACCCGTGTGGGTAGGACTCACGTGTTATTTGATTACCTTCATTGAGAAAATGTACACCCGTACAGGAGAATAAAGTATGATACGCGTCTACGTATAGATTTCTATTTTTGAAATCAGGCTGGAGTGGTTTTGAAGGTACTTGTATCCCATCCACGTACAAGCACAGGAAGTTTATATTAAAATGTTCAAAATTGAAAGGGTTGAGTTTTCGATCACCATTAAAAGCTTTATTATTTATAAAACCGATAATTATTCTCTTTGGTAAATGACCCAATATGATATTATCCAATGTTTCACCGTGTATACCGCTATGCATGGTGACAGCTTTGACTTCTACTCGTGTTAATGGATATTTAGCCGTTGTTTTCGAGAGCGATTGAGCATGTGCTAACAATATACTTGGACTGATCTTAACTCGTCGTACTAGAAGGTTTGCCTCCTCTATGTGTAGTGAAAAGTAATCGGTCGGATCCATCAAACAAAAATTATCGCGAGATTTTACCAAACGTACTCTAACTTCCACACCATTAATTAGAAGTTTCTCTTGATTAAACACATCTGTATGGAGATGTCCAATTAGGTCAACAGGCTTTTCGATAGATAAACATTTCCGTCTCTCCACAAGTCCTTTATTTGCGTCTGCTGTATCGTTCATATGACCAGCAGTATCGTCACACCACAAGACGGTCGATAAATGTGAAGATTTAGCAGTTGGTCCGTAATTTAATAACGTTTCGATGTATGCTCTGTAAGCATAGGCGTTGGTAGGTGGTGACACGGGTTTTTGATTGAAAAAAACATCCACTTGATTAAAGAGTGAATGCATTAAATTGTTAATTGGTCCTACTCTACCAGATAAATGTCTAAAGGCCGTTCGATTTTCTTCCGTTACATCATCTTCTGTCGTGTTAGATTTAATACTCACACGGAGACTGAGCATAGTATGGGCCAAATCAAGATATTCATCACTATTTCCGGATATCACAAATTCAATTGGTGAATCATCGGTCAAGGATGATATTGGTTTATATTGAACCCAATGCGACCCCTCAATTGTAGTCTGTGTTGGCGGAATGTCAAATAACAATAACTCTGACTTTAAACATTCACACGAATGAGTGTGTAGAAAGGCCATCTTTAACTGTCAAAAATATCTCTAGTCGATCTTTTCTTTCTACTACCTCTCTTCTTTCTGCTTTTAGAAGTTGTTTGTTTCCTTCGCTTTGTTACACCTCGCTTCCTTGTAGTACTTTTCACCTTACGTATTTTCTTACTAACACTTCTTTTTTTTCTGCCTCTATATGTTGTGATAGGTGCACCAAGCAATTGCAACTGAGCATGATTTCCATAGCGGGATATTTTATCCCCCGACCCCTCCATCAATATGTCCAATTTTTCTTCAGCCTTTCTCTTCAAAACTTGACCAGATTCCTTCACACGATTACGAAAAGATTCTTTGATGGGTGTGTTATGCGTCGCAACATCTGACACAATATTGAATCCCGTATGAACAGCCTCTCTACCCACGGCTTTTGCTCCTCGACTGAGGAGTGGTAGTACACGACGAAATACGCCTGCTAGGAAGGAACCAATACCACCATGCCCTCTTTGGTAGGGAGAACCGATGTAAATGTGCCCAACTCCTCCGGTGTAATGACCTCCTCCGCCTCCTCGATATCCATTACCGATTTGATTGTTGAAGTAATCCTCGTAACGATTCATTTCTAGTCGATTTTCTTGAAATGAAGTGTTGCCGTCACTGTTCCGTAATCGAATGGAATCAATTGGCCGCATTGATCTCTTATAGCTATTTTGATTGTCTGAAATGAGCTGAATAACAGGGGTATGTACATTGGTGGTGAGAAACTTTTGATTGTGGTAGTACCGTATTCGTAATTATCGCTATTCATGGAAACAGCTCTTAATAATCGCGATTGGACATCTCCCGTTACATATGGTTCACAGATGTCGCTGTAAATCATGAACATGGATGGTAAACCGTTAGATAGGCGAGCTGGCCTATCACCCTCAAATGAGTATTGATCACCCACAAAGACAATTTGTCTACCTTTTTCAAACCCCAGAATTTTATGTACTTTGTCCGATAAACAAAGTTCATGACTAAACTGAGAACAAGTACTCTCTGCACAGACTCTGTTGATCGTCACATAACCACCACGTTCCAATGTCACTATCAAATGATTATCTAGACATTCCAGATTATTTATCTCTTCAATCAGCGAAGAAATATCCTTGTAATTTCCCGGTCGAATACGCGATTCTGTAACTGTCAAATTTTCCACTCGTAACTGATTTGACTCGATTCTTGTTAAAGAAATACGTTTCATAGAAATCGATCTATCTTCATTTTCTGCTGACACGTGTTGAAACGTCAGCGGAATGTGAATTTCCGTGAGTGCAACTTTCCAGAAACCTTGTAACCGGATCTGTTGCGGTAATTGAGTAACGTAGTGCGTCGTAGTGTTTTCCGAGAAATAATTCATACTGCTATTGCTCGGTAGAATAATGTAAAATTGATCTTTCATTTCTCTGAAAGTTGACTGGCCTTGACCCATGAATTAAACTTGTCTGGATATCCTTTCCAGTTAACGAAATACTCTTTTGAACGACCTGTACCTTTGGTGCGTAAAATTTTCAGTACCTCAAACGAAGCTGTATTGAGATCCTTGCGGACTCTACTCAATTCCTCTGCGTAAAAGCAACCATCTATGTCTTCTTCCGAAAGATCTTGCAAAAAATAGACTGGTGGTTGTCGTGTGGTTGAAATTCGAACTATTTTAAAAATCTATAAAGTCCATCCACTCTCGTAACCTTTGTCAAAGACAGTTCTGGCACGACTGACGCGCACTAACTCACCGACTTTGAATGTGGGCCTTCGATCCGATGCGCCATTTCCATATCGTTGTTGTAAATTTTCCCGCGCTTTATTTACATTATATAAGGTTACGGATGCTGGTGTCATTTTTGTCGCAGAATGTTTACTCTGATTATAACCATGTACAATATTCTGTAAAACATCGATGTATCTTCGTGTATTTTTGTAAGTAAAGTAGCGCCAAACTCGCTCCTTGATTGTCCGTATCAATCTCTCTGCAATAGCAGCCTTTGTATCTGGACTTCGTCCTACTCTGTGGGCAATATTGTTGGCGTGTAAAACTTGTTGCATTTCGTGTCCGACAAATTCTTTTCCCTTATCCGTTTGTAAGCAAATTGGTTTACGTCCGTTACTTCTCGATAATATGTAGGAAAAGGCGTCTGCAGTTTTCTTGGAAGACTTTTCCTTTATTGGTTCCAACCAACTATACTTACTCAAAACATCAACAACAATCAAAATGTAGCTGTAGCCATCGTTGTAGCTTTTTAAAGATCTTAAATCCATTAAATCAGCCTCCCAGACGTCATCCAAGTTACGTACATTATAACTACGACGTGGGATTCGCAGTCTAACTGTACGATGTAAATTATAAGCATCTTGACTCTCGAGCCATTCGGTAACACTTTTGCGATTGACTTTGTTTTTTTTTGTATGGGCGGCGTGGAAAAGTTTATTAATGCTAGTATAAGCTGCTGGATTAGGAGGTGAGTAGTAAATATCGCTAAATCTTCTATTTTTCCTATTCATTGCGTATTACATTACTCTTTTAAATTTTTCTTACTGCGTTCTTTAGAGACACTTTTCACCAAATCACTAGTTTTACCAATCTTTAATGATTTATCAATATTTTTCTTCTTCTTCGTCTTTCTCTTCAATGCGTTCTTGATACGGGAGAAGAATTTTTCAAAAGTTATTTTACTAACCATGCAACAAGCTGTCATCATGGCTAATGTTCGTTCGTCCGCGGATGTTCGTCAGAGAGCATTCGGGAAAATGCATATTCAGCTAAAATACGATCAGCTTTACGTCTATCTCCATTTTTATCACCATAAACTAAATCATGTTCAAGACATGCGTCATCCAATGGATTAATACCACGTTCACCTCGTTCGATGCGTTCGGCTAGTTTTGTACCTGGACCACAAAATCGGTATCCAGGCACGTGCATTTCGAAAGGTAGTAGATCAATCAATCCATCTAGCGCGCTATTTTTCACTCGATTTTGTCCGTGTTCTGCTTTGTCTTGCTTCTCATGTTCGGTTATTTCGGTTTCTGGATTGGGCTGAATTTTCCACTCAGTCGTCGCCATGATGTGATGTCACTATTACTCGTACCAATTTTTTTCTTCTTTTTTGTTCCGGTTTCACCTTTGGTGGTTGATGTTTTCCGTTTAAATAATTGCAACGATATACTCGAATCACTTTCGTCAGCGGCACTGGTCTCAGTACTACTGCTGGCGATCTCGTTCTGAGAACTGTTTGCCTGTTTTATATTGCCAATATCGTGTCGAGGTGTTTGAAATCGACTACCAGTGACATCTGGTGAAGAATGATAAGGTGGTATCATATGGGATCCATCAGCACCAATATCCAACACACTTTTCCAAACGCGGTTATTGCCAATGTATTCGCGTGGCACAAAGCATTCACGAAGAGCCACTGCAAATTGAACGTGTCCTGGAGGTGGAGAACCTTTTCTATTTCTCATAGCATCGTTGATCAGATCGATCATATTCGCCCCGTGTATGCGAACACCACCTATCGTCAATACACCATTTGAGTCCCATCCTACATTACCGCTAACTCGCAATTTACCTAATAACTGTGCTGCCTTCTGTCGGAACTTTCTAGGTACAGTCTCGATTATAGACGCATCAACTCGATCTCCCTTTTCGTCTCGTCGTGACTCATTGTTGTCCCCCAAGTCTACAACGCTATTATTATCTACTTCATCGTAATGGTTTTTCTGAATATCATCATTATCCCTTTTATCTCTGACCTTATCGTAGCTATGGGCATCCTTAAAATGGAGGTAACGTTGCAACACAGAGCTGTAGCGTGCCCACTTTTCTCGTTCAGTTTCTCCACAAATTGAGTTTAGTATATTGTTCATTTCAGCATTAGCCTCGTCATTGGGGTACCGGGCGTTTGAACCGTCTTTAATATTGAATTATTAGCATTCGTGAGTGCACTCTGCAGTTGTTCAACACTTTCGTTCGGTACAAGCACCATTTTGCGTGCGTGCTCCATGTTTACTTACTAATTATATTGGCCAACAAAGTACCGACTATAGGAGCTAATAAAGCTTGTAAAAAACCACCGTGTTGAACTATGATCTTTTTTTTCTTTGTCAGGCTCACTCGAGGTTCGGCTAATTTCCGCAGAATTTTTGCGTGCTTGCGTAAACGTGACTTGTGAAACCTCTCTAGTGGTACGTTACCAATCAGTACGTTCAAGGCACACTCGCAAATATGGCGCACTATTCGCGAATCGGCCATTTGCAGCAGCTCTTTTCGTTGCTTACTATTTAAATGGAAAAGCGCCTTAAAAATAACTGCGTCTTTGCGGGCAAAAAGCCGTCTCTTGTTAGACCGTTCCATCACAGTGTGACAACTGGTACCAAATTTGATGTGTCTCCACCTTTTATCTTTTTATTACGTGACACGTAGACGTAGTGGAATTTATCATCCGGGAAAATGCATGTGCGAAATCTACAATTGTCCGGAGTATTTTGCTTTAGATCGAGCAAAAGATATCCGTATGGTCTAGAGGTAGCGTCCCAGTAAGCCTCTTGTAGAAATCGTGGATCTTCTGGACACAGTTGACGCGAAAGATGTATTTGCGATTGATCGCGCAAATTTCTAAATATAACAATGTATTGTGCGTTGAAAGATATATCGCGTTGTCCTCTACCTTGATGGAACACGTTCTGAGTGATGAATACCACTGAAAGTGAGTGATGATGCGATGCCTTCGAAAAAATGTCTACTATGCTTGCACTAGATGACGATTCACGCATTAAATCGTCAATTATAATAAGTTTAGGTTTAGGATCACCGGACCAGTCGCTAGTTTGCGGAAGACCCTCGCGAAATTCCACTTTCTTCCCTTGGAAATCCTTGTAACCCGATTGTCACTCTGCGTAGTAGAAAATGATGCGATCGATAGCTGTATCACACATATAATCCAGATCTTTAAGAAACTTCTTGACAAAGACTGTTTTACCACAACCCGTGGGACCACACAGCATGGACGTGAATGGATGTTTCCAGCGTGTGTCCATAACTGGAACTGACATCAGTACCAGCGTTTCATTCGTACACACCGTTGCTTTTTTGTGCAGCTAGAGGACCTAATGATTATTGGTAATGTTTGTGGCAATACTAACACTATCCTGCTATCAACCAATCAGCTTAAATATGGTTTAACGCCACCTAGGGATTAGAAGGATAAACTTATTACTAAAAATAAATACACAATTTTTGGTCTTTTTGATTTTATTTCCGTATTTAATTTTACAGAATCTTCAGGTTGTAAATTCAATGGCATTATTCCCTTTATAATTTAAGAACAATTGTAATTTATTAGCTTTTTCCGCTATATTTTCAAAAAACTTTGAATCGTTTATGAGAGCCGCGGACACACGTGAAGGAAGAAATATCTGAAACTCGTCGTCTAGAGTTGCCACAATTTTTGATCCATAACGTGTCTTGACAGTTTTAAACGCCGTCACCATGTGGTGATGATTCATCTCCAACTCCGAGATCTGTTTGGTAGGTAGATAGCCACTACTAGCAATTTTATTGAGAGTTTCCAAATCCATCTTAAAATATTACATAAACTTTACATTTTAAATTTACAAAGTATGAATAACGATAATGACGCTATTGAGAGGTATACGTACTTCTTTTATAGAGAACGACACAAATCGTGAAACTATACAACTGGTTGAAGAGCTTATACTACTACACCTCATCGGTTAAGACCGTTCTCTTATATATTGTAACGTTTAAGTAAATTTTATCCCCTCCAAACAACGTAATCTCTTTGGAAGTGGAAACGGTAGAACTTGTGACACCTATCAGCTAGGTGGGGTGTGCAAGAGGTCTCAAATAACCGCTGCATTTCCTGCTACGTAGTCTTATAGAATAGCTCGACTAATCAATCTTATATCCGTATGGGTAGCTTTTGTTGAGCGATGTAAATCTCCGTTTACTGTACATAGTTTTACATGTTTTCGTCTCATGTTGTGTAATGACGTCGTGAAATATGGTTCTCCGTATAGTCGAATTGTTCACCGCTATTTCCGTCTCTGGTGAAGATATCATCTTACGAATCGTCGAAAAGTTAATTAGCTGACTGTTGGCATAATGAAGTCGAAAACCTTTTATCTTACATATACACTCCTCTTCACCATTTGATTTTCTACACTTGTAAGCGTAAAATTTAGGTCCACCTGACAAAAACGTCGTTATGTAGGTACCAGGACCCATAGCAGCCAGTTCTTCGGTCAAACTACCAAGTGACGTACCAATTGGTAAGTCTACTTCACCATCTTTGCTAACATAAAACACTGAATCTGTATTGTAATATAGAACTCGAGGTCCTAAAGTATGTAAATACTCGAACAATTTGAGACGCGCTTGTGCTGTTGTAAATGCTGCAAGTACGACATTTCCTATTGTCGGCGATACCGAAGCTACCTTGGCCTCCTCTCGGTACACCCAATTCACGTGCAAAGTATCGTCGTTGACTGGTACTATACCGTTCACTTCTATCTCACTGCTATTGAGTAAATTCATCAGAGTTTCTGCATTTTTTATCACACACGTTTTTGTCAAATTATCACGTTGTCCAAATTTACCCCATAGGGAATTTAGACAAAGTTTTGCCACAGATCGTAGTCCCGCATTGAGATTTATGTCATCTTTTGTTAGTCGTATCCCTTCATCACGCTTCTCTAATGTACCGATCTTTATCCTCTTCGGTGATACAACACGGTGGATATCCTGATGCAGCAGTTTTTTGAGTGAAAAACTCATCAATATATTCGGCAAAAATACCACCCTTTTTTTCATGCTGGTTGTATTCCGTCATTTCATACTGCCAAATTTCATAGACGGTTTCAATTATGTACCCCAGAGCAACAGCTGATTTTACTTCTTCAGACACCCACGTTCCACACAGTATACGCTCCTTGGGATCTTCATGAGGGCAGTCACTTTGTATCAATTGCTCACAGCATGTCCTACACAGAGGAAATATTAATTTTCCATGCATTTTTACCGCTAGTACGGGGTGATATTAATTTTGTAGCGGTAAAATGTCGTATACGATTAAACCGTTAAATTGAGAGATATCGTGAAGTGGTCCCATTAACTGTGTACACTCTTCTTGCCCAACGTAAATTTTTGGGTGACCTATAGGAAACCTACCACGTTTACAAATGTATGGGTATAGAGAACACACGTCAACGTATCTGATCTTTTCTCCAATCTGACAATCATATATTTTGACCGTATTACCAGTACGCCCGCCAAAAAATGCATCTCGTGGGTTAAGAGGTTTTCGCTTTATGTTCACTTCATTTTGATGAACAAAATTCTTAAGCTTCTCATTATGTTCGATTTCCTTTTTGAATTCACACTCCCATTTTTCAATAACACAATAATTGGCGATTTTTAATTTATGACTGATTGCCAGTGTCCTCTCGTATCTGGTATCCATTGACTCACCGTTCGTCATAACAGTGTCTCTGTTTATTCGGTAACAGCGAGGACAACCGTGCCAAAAACACCCGTGAAATTGAAGTACAATACCACGATGATTGTCTTCATTGAAACGTGGTGCACAGTAACCGTCAACCAGGATATTTTCCGATAGTCTCGTTTCTCGACACCGTCCTGCGTGATTAACATCTCGATGAAGCACACGTTATTCCATCCATGAAAGCCAGTTTAAGGCAATTTCAGACTGATTGTCTTGTAACCGGTAACCTTCCAATGGTACAATTCCTATTTGGTTTTTTTTCAGAAACGTTTTTCTGAAAACTCGCATACAAGACGAAGCTATAGTTGTACACTCGGAAAATGGATCTACGCCAAATTTTATGAACATTTTCCGATAAGCCAAACACTCTAGTCTCAAAATCGTCACATCTTGTTTGCAATATTTTAAAAATTCATTTTGAAAATTAAAAATGTAACCACATTGTACTTGTTCCTCACACCATTTTAAAAATTTTTCTCGTTCATTGATACTCATAGTATCGGGTGAATACACTGCGTGTTTACATTGTCTGATTCTCCACTGTATTGAACAAATGTGGAAAAACACATTTTTCCAATTCGGGTAGTCCGTAGGCTTTGGGTAAACTACTCAGCGGCATGTGGAAGTAATTTAAACTGTCGACAAATTTTGTTTGTAGAACTTCCATTAAAATAATTTTTGAACCGTTCATAACTACAGATGGTACGACTCGACCTTCGTTAAATTTTTCCACAATATATTTGAATATAAATTGTACGTCGAATCCTTGTGAGTTGTGTGCTATGCAAACAACTTGTTGAAAATGTTTACTCGGTGTTAACGCAAGATCGACTATCTGCCTTACTGGTTCGCGATTAAACACATACTCGCGAATGCCACACATCTCACATCTGACTGAAATGTCTTTTTCATCCAAACAGTATGTACACACTTGTTGCACCACACATAAGTTTGGCACGTGTATTTTTCTATCCTCATCACCTAACACAGGTAAGGATTGTTGAGTTTCAAAATCGTAGAAAAGAAACAAAATTGGTTTAGCATGTTGTGTACTTTTGATAGGTTGAACGTAACACAGATGTCTAACAGGCATTAGCGCTTTACAAGTTTTACAAAATGACACTCCGCATACGTGTGTCTCTTTTCTGTTTATTATTGTAAAACAAATTTGACAAAGTTTAATATTATTACAAACACTGGAAGTTTTATTGTAAGATCCTGTTTTAGCATGGTTTTCCAAACATCTAATATCGAAAAATAGTCTGAAACAAGTGTTACACTTTTTAGGTTCTCCCGTTGTACTGCACGGTGGTGACAACATACACTTGTAGCACTTGTTGGAACATCAATGCTCTTCGGCGCGCCAATAACTTTTGTTGCATGGTATACAGTACCCCCCACTACCACTTGCTCCTACAAGATTAAGAATTGGTTGATAATGATTTGTATGTTCGTAATACATTATTCGCAGTATGTGTGTTACCGCGTCGACAAATCGCGAACCATCGTATATCGGTGGGGTACCCCGCGCGAAAGATGAAAAATTGTATACCACTATCGCCGTAGCTCGAGTAGCAAAGAAATCTTGAAACTTTTGGATTTCCGCAAGACTACACCCTTCAATTGGTAATTGAACGTTGGCCAAATTTAGAAGCTCTGTGGCAGCATTTCTTTGAGTTGCTCCTGCACTTGAACGAATCAAGTTCCAATATGTATGAAGTTCCCCTGTACGTATTTGGCCTCTGATAGCGTATGCGTAGGCACCAACCAAACTTCGTGGTAGGCACAAATTATCATTATTAGTAATTGTCAATATGGATTTTTTATTCACCGATTCTTCGGTTAAACGCACTCGTCCACGGTCCGCTACACCTCTAACAATAGCACAATTCACCGATAGTACCTCATTAACATTGAAATCATTAGCACTTTGTATGGCACTGTATATCAACTCCCACAAGTCAGCAACGAGGAAATTTTGTATTGGTCTGAATGACAGCCAAAGAGGACCATGATTAAATCGTTCGGAATTAATTGTCACACCAATGAAATCTGTTGGTGCACTTCGTTCACAAAGATAGCCATGTAGATCTCGTATACAATCTTCTAACCATGCAGAAACATCAGTATTAGCAGGTGGTTGTGGGATCACCCCTATGATTTCTCTCCCTTCATATCCAAAGCGTTGGTAGTAACGTTTCGTCTCCTTTTAAACAACAAACCGGGCGTATGGCAATCCTTTACCAGACTGAAAAGAACCACCTGTAAGATTATTCACATTTACGTATATATAAAAAACTTACAATATGAAAATAACTTGATTCTTATGTTGTTGTTGTTCTTCTTCTTCTTCATCTGTACTAGTACTACTGTCAGTGGAAAAATCTATACTACTAGTGTTGCTACTGGTACTACTATCACTGTAATGTTTCCTTTTGCGGACCCCCACGTCAATTGAACCCATCAACTGAGTACTCACACGTTTAGCAGCTAAAAAAAACAACCAATTGAAACATATATCTTAGATAAAGAAACAATATACACTACCGGTCAATTGCTTTTGCCCAGTTCGACTCAATTTTACCCGTTACAAAAAGTATCATAACTTGGGTAAAAATTGAGATAAATAATCGTTCGACAGCTCATTTAAAAGTTTGAAGTAAGGGCTTTTTAATGGTTTACCGTCCCTATTTAAATTTTTTGTTTTTTAATGTTTTTAACATAAAAATCAAAATGTATCAAATTCGGATTTTCTTGTTCGTTATCATTTTAAAACTGCACTTCAACCAAACATCGGAAAATAATTTTATAAAAAAAATTGAAAAGCTTGAATCAAGAGCTTTCAAACGCACTATATAAACATTGTTTTAAAGTCCTTTTTACGTTTTGACTGGTGGTTTTCTTTTAAAACACGTCTTTTCTTCAACTTTATGTATCTCGGAAGGATTAAATTAAAAAAAAAATGTCTAGGAGAAAAAATGTTTGATTTTATCTTAAGATTATGTACACATTTTTAAGATTGTTTAGAATTTTTTTTGTTAATTTGATAAATGAATTGATTATAAAGAATTTTCTAAACTATACAGTTAATAGAATTTTAATAATTATTTTCTGTATATAGTGTACATTTTCTGTATTTGGTAGTAAAGAAAACCACCAGTCAAAACGTAAAAAGGACTTTAAAACAATGTTTATATAGTGCGTTCGAAAGCTCTTGATTCAAGCTTTTCAATTTTTTTTATAAAATTATTTTCCGATGTTTGGTTGAAGTGCAGTTTTAAAATGATAACGAACAAGAAAATCCGAATTTGATACATTTTGATTTTTATGTTAAAAACATTAAAAAACAAAAAATTTAAATAGGGATGGTAAACCATTAAAAAGCCCTTGCTTCAAGCTTTTAAATGAGCTGTCGAACGATTATTTATCTCAATTTTTACCCAAGTTATGATACTTTTTGTAACGGGTAAAATTGAGTCGAAGTGGGCAAAAGCAATTGGCCGGCAGTGTATATGAAAAATTAAATGCTGACAAGTATTTTCATCTCCTCGAGATGTTGATGGTATAGGTTGCTCTTGATCACACGCCAGTATACATTTATCACCTTCGATATCACTCATCATTTGATTCATCGCTGATGAGGTATCAAAAACATATAAATTAAAATTACTTTTATTTACCAAGATATTTATAGTAAAAATCGAGAAACATCATGTATGAAAAAAAAAATGCTTACAAGTAAAGTTATCTCCTCGAGATGTTGATAGTATAGGTTGTTGTTGATCACACGCCAGTATACATTTGTCACCTACAATATCACTCATCATTTGATTCATCACTGATAAATACAAAAATTACATTTATTTACCACGATTTTTATAGTCAAAATTTCTACTTACAATGACGACTAAAAATTAATAGAGCTAAATGATGGTCTTGCTCATTCCGTTGTCTTATTGTACGCACAGCAATCAACAAGACATCCTGATTATTGAATAAACCAACGGTGAACATGTGATATGTTGTGTTTATCCCACAATGTAATAAAAGAAAATGTAACTTTTTACACAAAATATCTGCAGATAGGTGTATGAGATCCGATGACCAAATCTTACCACACATTGTGCGAATGTGTGGTTCTCGAACTTTAGCAATACTCAATGCATACCGTAAAATTTTCGCTAAATGCGATGTACTAGCTCTAATCATTATGATGTTAACGACTACGAAACTGTTTGCAAAAAACTGAAAAGAACCATTATGTGCAGTTCGTTAAATACTAACTTGATACTCTCTATACGACGATTAGGGGGGGGATGAGGAGAATAAGACTTCCATAATATCTGCTGACTCCTTTGTTCATATGTCACACAATCAACAGTTACATTTTACCTTATTTACAAAAAAAATTCCGCGAAAATTTGTTAGAAGTTATAAAAAGTATCAAATATTATAGGATATTCATACATTCTCCTCTTCTTATGTAAACTATGTTGATACAGCAATTTCAATATATTTACGACGAAACTTCGCGGTTTGTTAAAAGTTATAAGAAGTATCAAATACTTCACGACATTCATATTTCATACGTTGTTCTCTTTTTTTGCAACCAGTGTTGATACAACAATTTCCAGAAAAAAACAATATCTTTTACTTAGTAAAACCAGAAATTTACAAATTATACATTGATTTTAATGTAGTGCATATGTACTGATACTCGATCGCAGACGTGTGTCACTCTGCGTGAAACCTGATCACCCAGCTAATTACCGTCCCGAAAAATTCGACAATTGTTCGTCGACTTTAATTTGTGGAATATAAGTCGATAGGGGGTGGCGAGAGGAGTCTATATACCAAAAATCACCACGATCAAATGATATTTGCGTTTATCGATATCTATCGATCTATGCCAATAATCCGTCGATTTCCACGATTTTTTTAAAATATTCAACTGTACACGGTGTGTAGAATAAAAAGTGTTAACAACTTTTTTCTTTATAACGCTTATTTACAATTATCCGTGAATAATTGTTTATACTATTCGGCATTTTGGCCAATAACGCGGTAAATATTGGAGATATCGGGAAAGTAACCGAAAAATCATTCTCTTACGAGAAGAGAATGTGTGCACTATGTTCAATATTCTGTCGCGACAATCAACAAATTTCGAATTATTTAAACGTTGTTCGACAATTAACGTATTCGGAATTAAAACACTCGTGGTTCTGAGAATCGTACGTGTAGTACATATGTACTGATACGCGATCGCAGACGTGTGCCGCTCTGCGTGAAACCTGATCTCCCAGCTTATTACCGCCCCGAAAATTTCGTCAATTGTTCGTCGACTTTAATTTGTGGATTAAAAGTCGATAGGGGGTGGCGAGAGGAGTCTATATACCAAGAATCACCACGATAGGATGATATTTGCGTTTATCGATATCTATCGATCTATGCCGATAATCCGTCGATTTCCACGATTTTTTTAAAATATTCAACTGTACACGGTGCGTAGAACAAAAAGTGTTAACAACTTTTTTCTTTATAACGATTATTTACAATTATCCGTGAATATTCAATGTTCAATATTCCGTCGCAAATTATTTAAACGTTATTCGATAACAAATTCATTCGAAGACGTGTGCCGTTCAGCGTGAAACCTGATCACCCGTCTTTATTTCAATGTTTTATTAGTACATATGTACTTACAAGTTTAATGTTTAGTATACACGAGTGTTTAAATCATCATTGTACTTTTTTTTTAATCAGCACTTTTATTTCTCTAATAATGTCGTTTTTGTAGTTTAAAAACATACATCCGCTTATAATCCCACGTGTAAGAATTTCTTACTTCAGCGGAATGTATTATTTTATGTTTTATACTGGGGGGATGCTGACATAAAAAAAATGTCATTTGTCATAATGTGTATTAAAGCAAATATACAGAGATTCAGTCGAGGCGCATCCACAGTCCCAGCATGCGCCTAATTCGTGCCGCGGATGTACTTTTATTTCCAATGTTGAATAATTACGTTCAAATGTGCTCATCATCGTGCGCTTCGTCGTCGTCGTCGTCGGTATCGTCAACCTCTACGTTAATCGTAGACGTTGTAAACGTATCGGACGACGAATCCACGGCACAGATAAATACAGTTTTCACCGCCACACCATCACCATCTTCGTCGCCAACGTCGCCAGCACCGTCAACGTGCACCATCGACGTTGAGGTGCTAAGTGACGATCAGGTAGTGGACCGCGAAACCAAGACGGACGTAGTGATGAGTGACGAGGAACCTGACTTTAAAGGGTTTCCAAGGAGCTCTTCAGTGCCCCTGCAACCCCTGCTGCTAGCACGTCGCCGTGCACGCACTGTGTCGAAATTCGACAAGTGCAATTTTTGCGGCAAAGAATACACCAATTTAGGTAGGAAACCCTACCTAAGCTGGCTTTATTGTTACGGATGTTACTGTTGGCGGTGTCCGAAATGCCGCAAAAATATAAAGTGCTGCGATGCGTGCTAAAAAAACAAAAAGAGAAAACAAAAGAACAAAAAAAAACAATGTGTGTGTGTGTGTGTGTGTGTGTGTAAATACTGTATGCGCGACAAGTCACCTGGACCGGGTTCAACGTGTCGTGGTAAGGAAAATTTTTTATTAGTTTTACCGACACCCCCCCCTGATTACTCCTACCGCCAAATACTACCCCCTCCCTTACCCGGTGCCGCCACCATTGTATATATATATATATATATATATATATTATACCTTTATTAAAAGTTTAAAAGTTTCAAGATTCGTTTGTAATTTAAAATGTTTATTAAACAAATAAAAAATTGTTTAAACAAATAAGAATATAAAATAGTAGATGTAATTAATAAAAAAAATTCTATTACAGATTGTTTAAAAACTTTGAAATTATATTACTATTAAAAATATTGTTAATAAAAATGTGAAACCTAAAGCGCTTTAATTAAGCTTTAAAATGTACGTTGTTTTATATTTCGATGTAAAACTGTTTTAATAAATACATTTCATATCAAATTTAATTTATGTTTGTTTTATTGAGAGTATCCATTATTTTTTTTACTTATTTTTGTTATTTTTCAAACTGTTAGTCTCATTTTTATAAACGATGGAGCTACATTTCCTGAATTTCTTTAAATATTTAACTAAAATATAAATAAAACTTGTATTATTTTACTGTAAAACATTTTTGATATTATAAAATACTTTATTGGAAAGTTGCACAAAAATAATATAAGTATTTGCTATTATATTTACTTAAAATATTATTTCAACATAATAAAAGCACATTTATAGCAATACTTGCTATTTAAAAAGTAATAATTTTATGCAACAATTGACTTTAATTTTATATAAATTTGCTGTCACTATTTTCATGTAAATGATTTGAAGCAAATTTATAATAAATAAGGACTTACATTGACGCAAATTTTGGATAAGCAGGTACAAATTGTTTTTTGGAAAGTTGCTGTCAATTTGCAATCATATGTCTATTGGGGATATTACTCTTTTGTACTTTTATTAGAGTTACATTTCGTTTTTCGATTGAAGTAATTGATTAACTCTTTTAAAACAAGTTAAAATTTTACTGATTCTTAAAATTATCACTCGAAGCCTAATCGTTGAATTTTGGGGGTTCGTCTCGAATTAAAAATAACCCTTTTAGAGAGAAAAATCACTATTTTAGTTGTTTATTCTATTTTTTAACATTAATTATTAACGTTGAAAACCAATATATAACCAAGTTTGAGAATTTCGAAAAATTAAATATTCTCTATTTTAAAAGTACACATTCACTATCTCTACAGTGGCAATAACTGTTTTAATAAAGAATATCTCCTATTAAAAAATTAATATTCAGTATTTCAAAGTTATCGACTTTTCAGAAATGTAAATAAAATAAATTATTGATATAACATAAATTGAATAGTCACTATGAAACACTGAATTTCCACTATCACAGTTATAGAGTGAATCAATAAACAAATATATAAGAGAATAATCATTCTTTGTAGGATTTGAGCTTGCCTTTTTTCAATATTGTATGATTAAAACTTTAGCTAAATAAACTTATGAGAACGTTTAAGAAAATAGCCATAGGGAGCGCGCGGTGCTTCTTTGCATAACAGGTGCTCTATTCAACTCGCGTTCACATTAATCGTTAGATTTAGAAAAAAATAGTCATATCGATAGATTTTGTTTATTTTACTTATGATGTGGTTAGTTTTCTTGATAAAAGTAAAGTTTAGGTTGAAAAATGGAATTGACTGTTTGACTTAATTTTACTATACATTACATGTGTTTTTTTAATAATTTTTATAACTAAATAATTAACTGTTGATAAATTTTATGTTTTATCTTTTATTGGTAAATCAAGTATTAAAGGATAATGTGTGAATTACTTGAGTATTATAGGTAAGTGATTTTAATTTAAATTAAGTTGAGGTAATATTGTGTATGTTATAAGCAACATTTCGTTTGTACAAAACACCAACTTTTTCATGGTAAACAAATAAATTTTATTAATTATTTATAGAGCCAATATATATAATAGGGAGGCTTTGCCGCAAGGCGATCGAACCCTCCTATTTTTGGATAATTAAATTAAAAATGAAAAAAAATTACGATGAGTTTCTCCAAACTTTGGTAATAAATAATACATTTTTGAGGCCTGCGATGGCTCGATCGGTAGGGCGTTGGGCTCGTAATCTAGAAGTCTCAGGTTCGATTCCCGGCCCCGGTTCATTGATACAAGCACCACTGGGGAATGTATTTTCAGCAGGTGCTTTCTTCACAAATACATCGTATGACCTTCGTCGCTGATTAGCACCGGTTTGGGGGCATAAAAAGAGCGACGTTAAAATAATAATAAAAAAAAATAATACATTTTAGAAAAAGTTACAGATTGGTTCAAATTGGGATTATTATTTATTATCGACTTGTAGACGTACATGTATCATAGAATGACCAGAAGTATCTCCTCTAGAACCCAAATATCGACTGGCATTTTATATTATACATATATATAGGTTTTGAGAAATTCTTATGAGCTTGAATGGTGACGACTGCGAAATATCTGTATAATATAGAGTGACATATGGGCATGATCCAGTAAAGTGACCTAATGCATATATTTGTCGAAATATGACCCAAAATCGCCCCTCATGAGTCCAGTTACCAACCTAAAGCAGATACTTCAGTATATGGCTCGATACTGAGTCTCTAGAATCCACACATATATCGGATAATTTAAACGTTGTTAGACATCAGTTTAGCTCACGACAATCGGCACTCAGTTGTCAAGTCGTCGCAGGAGCTAGTCGACTAGTCTCGGTAAGGCAAGTGTTACGTCCTAGGGTAGACGTAACGTAGAAAAATAAAAGGAAATAAATTTAAATTGAAATAGAGGATACCCGTTTTAGTACGCGTATAGTGTGAAGGATGGGTAGCAATTTCCCTTGTTATAGCACAGGTCATAGACCCTTCCGAAATATACGTGCATGGGTGAGTCTGAGGTGCAACAATGCACGAAGGCGAGGTAAAGAAAATTATCAACCTTAATCGGACGGGAGATCTACGGCTGACCGGTGACTGCAACTGCTCTGCTGTCTCTTTTGCTCTCGTTTAACTTAGGCGCAGCGGCTCTCATACAATAGAAATACGGTATAGACTAGTCGGAATTTAGAGGATTCTCTTGCTTTATTTCGCGTTAAGTTTACAGGTTGTTTTGGATACAAGATTTACCTTACTAAATGAAAAACTAAAGTGTTAAAGACTAACCTATTTATAACAAGGGTTTGGGGTGGAGTTTTAGTTCTTCTTAACCAAACAGACTTGGTTACATCGATGTACATTACTTAAATAATTAATATTATTGACAAGTGTGTTCTAATTAAGTTATTGGCTAGAATTTAAGGCGGTTCCTGGCTTGACGAGAACATCTTACTCTAAATATCTAGTACGCGCGCTCGTGTGTGAGTGTGTGTGTTTTTTTTTTGAGGAGGCGATAAAAATGCTCTTTACGCACGGAGTATGGGACTCGGTCAGCGTGTCCCATACCCGTGTGTGTGTGTGTGTGTGTGTGTGTGTATCTTTACGCACGGAGTGGGGACTTGGTCAACATGACCCATACCCACGAAAAAAGCACCCTATTGGTCTTGGCAGGGCTCCTCCTCTCGACTGATCCTCCACCCCCCCCCCCCCGGAAACCACTGTAAGTAGGGTTCGGTCTTGGGACCACCGTAAGGCATTACTTCCAGAGGGGCAGTCATGCCACGTTTGGCCCTTCGTGATCGGCAATAATTTCACTGTCTCGTGCATGTGGGGCGGCTACTAATGACGCCCCTTGTACGCTCTTCTTCCTTTCTGATATGGATCAGCCGCCCCACAATGAGTGCTGCTAAGGTCACTACGGCATCCCAAACTTCTTGCGAACCAAGAAGGCACATCCCGATAGCTTCTGGTGTCAAAGGCCCCTTCCAAAAGGTTTGGAAAACACCCCTTTCTTCCGCGAATCGACGACACCAGGACAAGACGTGCTCCATGTCTTCGTCGACACCAAGGCAGGTCGGGCACTCCGCACTCCCGTATATACGGATGCCGTGCAGGTAACTGCGAAGACACCCATGCCCGGTAAGCACCTGGGTCAGGTGGAAGGTGACGAATCCGTGTTTCCTACGCGCCCACTTGTCGAAATCTGGGATGACGCGGTGGGTCCAGCAACCTTCGCTTGCCGAATCCCATCTTTGCTGCCACAGTTCGATGGTCCTGTTTGACCACCGACTGCTACTACCACGTGCTGCTTCGCTGCTGTTTTCTAAGGTACGCCGACCTTTTCTGTACGTTTCAACCCTCTCTATCGCCAATAGATCGATGGGAGGAATTCCCGCAATCACCGATAGGGCTATATCTGACACGGTTTTATAAGCACGAGCCACCCTTAGTGCGGCTATTCTGCAAGCTCGCCGACAGGATGCACCGTAGCTTAGGTTACTTCTTAGGGCATTTGCCCAAATCGGGACTCTATATAAAATTACCGTGCTTACCACTGTTGCTAAGAGGGCTCGACGTGGCTGCTTTGGCCCTCCGATATTGGGCATTATGCCCGACAAAGCTCTAGCCACTCCTGCGGCTTTCGACCCTGCACTTAGTAGGTGTTGCTTGAATGTTAGCCGCGCATCCAAGATGACTCCTAGGTATTTCACCGTGTCCGCCGATCTTATACGTTTACCATTTACCATTCTGGAGATAAGTATCGCCTCGGTCTCGGGTGCTCAACCATGCAGCCACTACCGCGATAGAGGCATCTCCGAGATATTCTATCTCATCGATGCTCCTTGCGATGACGACCAAAGCCACATCGTCCGCAAAAGCCACCATCGACACTCCCTGTGGAAGCTGCTGCCTGAGCAGTCCGTCGTAAATGACGTTCCAAAGAAGAGGTCCCAAGACCGAACCCTGCGGCACGCCTCCGGTGACGTTATAGGAGTGCGGGCCATCCTCGGTGTCATAGAGAAAGATCCGTTCTGCGAGGTAGCTCAAAATGACTTTGCGTAGATAGAGCAGTACCTTTAGTTGTTCCAAAGACAACATAATGTTGTACCACCGAGCCGAGTTGAAGGCATTGCGGATATCCAGTGCGATGACAACACACATGCGCCTAGAATTCCTAGTACCACCGATGGCATTGGTGGCCAGCTCGACAACTCGACTTATAGCGATAATAGTTGAGCGCCCTTTCCGAAAACCGAACTGATTGTCGGACAGATCACCTGCCTGTGCAATGGCTGCTTGTAGCCTATAATAAAAAAAATTATAATAAAAAAAACAGTGAAAGTAATGTAATTTAATAATGTGTTAGTGACAAAATGTCTGAAAAAGCCATAACTTTCGAAAAAATCGCGTATATAGTACGGTTCTCCGTGAATACCATACAAATTCCCGAAATGCCCAAGCGGTTTCCGTAATTTGTGCAGATTCTCAGAATACCTAAAAAATTCCTGAATTATGCAAGAAATCCCGTAGTTAGCACAGATATCGCGAAATACGACAAAAATTTTCAAAATATTTAAGTAGTCCCGTAATTAGTGTAGATATCCCAACATACCTAAAAACTTCCCCAAATATCTAAACAGTCTCAAACACAATTAGTATGTTGTACGTATTATTACACGTACAAGAGGTCGTTACTTACGCAGACTGCCGACCCTTTACAATAAGAAAACTAGTAAAAAACGATTAGCTAAAAAACTTGTAATGAATTGTCACATTTCACTTATAAAATCTTAATATTATGTCGATTAGGGGCCCCTAAACATTATTAAATTACATCATTTTCACTGTTTTTTTATTATAATGCCCGTCGAAATTCTTTGAATTTTCTTTTTCCTTTTTTTCTCTCACTCGCACTCACTGTCTTTTTATAATCTCTATCTTTGCCTGTCTCTCTCTTCTGAAGCTTGCCATCCGAAACAAAAAATTCTGTTTTCGCGGATGACTCAGGGATTTCCAGAGCGACCACGAACATCGAGATCTATTATGAGAGGCGGCTCCTATGGTATAATCTTGCGTGAACGAGACTGGTCGTCCAGCTCCTGCGACGACTTCACACCTGAGTACCGATCGTCGCTAAACTGAGGTCTAACAACGTTCAAATGGCCCGATGCCCGATCTGCATTAAACGATGTACGGAAGCATCAACTACTATTATCTGTTCTGCCTCTAAATCTAAAGTGTACAATAAGTGTTTCGCGTGTCCGAGGCTACGGAATTTCCTCTGTCTTGCCGCAACGTCTTGGGTAACGTGAAAGCGGCACTTTTCGGGCCGCAAATCGATGTAGCTCCTGCTACTCCGACGACTCCGAGTGTTATAGCTATGAGCACGCAGACTACGCCGACTACCGTTTCCGTTCCTGTCTCGATCAAGATGCCAAACTTGCCTACTGTATCGCCTGAAAGGCTGACTACAAATTAACGTAAGTTACGGCGACAGCTTCTTCGTCCTCTCAGATTGGCGTTTCAGTCGCCGCGATGAATAGTGATGGCTCGTCAGCATGGTTTTTGACCTTTGCACACGATATGAACCGTAGAATTTCCGACGGTTTTGGGGAACTTAATAGAAAGTTTGACAGGGTCCAAAGCGATGTGTCCATTACTTACGCGGATGTCTATGCGATTCGTACGGATATCGTTATAGTTTCGCATTCAACTGAAAATCGTCTCGAACAGCTTGGTGCGTGAGTTAAAGTCATGTCATTTCAACGCATAGCATCGTTACGGTTTTTACCGAATTCGGTTGCAGCTGTCAATGTACCCACGGTTAACACTTAAACACTAACACTAATGCACTTACCGACTTTGAAATAATAATATTGTTAAGGTCGTCCTTGAAGCGAGTGATCTACTCCTGGTCTTTAACCAGGTAGTAATTACGCGGTATTGGGAGCCGCCCCAAAAGAATTTATCTCACCGTCCTGTTTCGGATAATTCTATCGTCGCCGATAATGACAATGCTAATAATATCATAAATTCACGCGGTGTTGCATTCAAATTACCCGTGCTAATAACGAGAGACAAGATTGTGTCCCATAGTGGTAGACTTGCTAATCTTGATGTGCAAAATATTTGTCGATCTGTTGTCGCGACCAGTATATTTTTACAACCCTTATGGCCTAAGCAGGTCCATGCCATCTGGTTATAGGCGCATCGAGCTTCGGTTCGTTTGTATTATGCTCGTCCGCTCGTTCGAGATATGCAAGTATTTATTCGTGAGACTAGAGAGAGCCCGCTAATATTGGTTGACTTGGATACTAATTATGATATTTTCTCCCCTAGACCCATCCCTCCCCGTCAAGGTAAATCTTTATCATCTTCATCTCTTTTAGCACCACATCATTTAACAAGTTCATCTCGACTAACCACTAGTCACTCAAATTTCAGTGTATTCTACGTTAAAATCAACCGCATTGAAACTTCCTTTATATCCATAGAATCGCTTGTGCATCCTTATCGTTATTTACGAAACTTGTTTAACTTCATTAGATTTATCTGATATTATCAAACTATCAAACAATTCGCTCAGTAGGTATGGTCACATCGGCAAAGGGAGTGGCGGTATTGGTGTTTACCTGCGCAGCGCTTATAATGTGAGAGTAGTCGGTTATTCATTTCGCTATGCTCAGTTAATAGACGCCCTGAGACGGCCTTACCATCGCTTCTCTTTGATATATTGTCTACTTTATTGTAATCCTTTGAACATACAGTTATTAGGAGACACTTTAATATTAATTTCAATTCATCTAATGCTTCAGTCGACTATATGCGCGTCTGAACGAACTCAATTTTTTTAACAACTTTCCTGCGGCACTGGAACATACACAATGTATGATTTTTACGATGACATTCAAATGTACTATTCAAATGTATATTTCTTTTCCCCGTCGAAGTTCAGCCGGGCAGTGGAGAGGGTGTCCCGTGATATTGGGGCGGCTAAGGATTAGACGGTTAGAATTTTAGAAAAACTAAGGTTCTGCTTCTAGAAAGCCAACACTACGCATCTTGTTTTGATCTCGACAGCATAAGCAAAGTCAGAGTGAATACAGTTGTCGTATGAGAGCGTTTTAAAATTGTTGGGCGTGTGGATTACGCCGACTCTCGACTGGTCCGAACATGTTCTTTCCATCCAGAATGGTACATGGAATTTTACACAAATTCAGATACTACCAACGCGCCCTCTTTCGGAGTTTGTGTAAGGCTCTAGTCGAGAGTCTGGTACAGCCACACTTCGATTACCGTGCACCGTATATAATAACGTTGACCACACGAGTTGAAGCTTTAGAGATTACAAAATACGTGTATGTGCTTTGTCTGGGGTGACATCCCCACACATGCAAACACTACGCCATTCCGTTTAAATTTGGCCCGGATTTCTATTGAGTCCAGACATTAACATTATTTCTTAATTCACGTCCTCATACCTCACACAATATATTACACTGTTTACTTGCCATCCCAAAGTTCGCTCTTCTGCCTATATATAACTTTAAATACATACTTTGTCATTACAGCCTCTAAAATCCTAGACAGCTTTCCTGCAACTATTTATTAAATTGATGCGCTCAGCGACATTTTATGTTTAATTTGTATAAACGGAGTTTTTACCTCTACTACTAGTAAAATTTATCAATCAATCAATCGATCGATCACACTCTCTCTCTTTCTCTCTTGTTCTCTCCCTGTCTCACACACTCTCTCTCTCTCTCTCTCAGACACGAACCGGTTTCTTGAGTTCTCGCTACGTATTGCGCGTAAGTTTGCGGATTTATTAGGTATTCAATTTTCAAAAGGAAACTTACTTGACCAAGGCCTGGTAAGGCTGCGGACCATGTCTCTTGAATTTTCCTCGTCTCGTCAACTAAACGTCTTGTCACTTGGATGCATTTTTGGGATCAAGCTTCATTGTCGGCACCAGTTCATTTGAAGTGTAGTTCACGTACTCACTCTAGAGGCTGCGCTATATATCGCAAGTGACCAGAAAAAGGCACAGAAAGAATTGTAGACCATTTAGTCGCGATACATTGTATGAGAAAAATATTGTAATATAGCGTATTTAAGTTAGCGAGCAATAAGTTTAAGTGTAGGAAAGTGTGAGTATATACTGATAATCGATTTGCGAAATATTGATAAAAACGTTATAACATAAATAACTTGCATGATTGGTATTATAAACCTCACAAATATGAATTAGAAATTAAATGTTTAATAATAAAATAGTTAATGATAAAATCTACTACATTTTTGTAAATAAAATTACTCGGTTTAAATAAAACAAAATAATTTGATTTAACAAGAAAATAGGTTAAATTAAACGTTATAAATTGTTGCAATGCTTTTTGAAAAGTATTAGGAACGAATTTGACTATGTTACATAATAAAATTTGTAATAGATCAAGCACGTTCCACTTTTCTTACACCATATAACAATTATTGTAAAAAATTATTTTAAACATTATATATTGTAAAGGTAAGCTACATACTCTTAAGCGTATGAAGATGTGCTTTATCACGAGGGCGAGTGCCGATCGGAAAAACTCGTATACAATCGGGAAAGCCCGCGGAAAACTGCGTCAGAACTAATAATGGTCCGAAGCACAAGCTTACTGAGGAGAGAAGATAGAGAGATTACGCGAGTCATCGTTAATACGCACGTCGCCGGTAACGTCTTCCTTGCTAGTACGTGGCGAGACAGGAAATCCTCGGCACGAATTCACGCCTGATTCTGGAGATCGCGCCGTGAAGAGTATTGTGTGTTGGAAGTGAGCGTTCTGGTGTTTAGTGCACGGTTCTAGTGACTTCTCAGGAATCTGCGAGGACGGTGAAGTTGCCGCGCATGAGAGAGCGCGACAGAGGGAAAGAGAGCGAAACCAAGCGCACCGCTGGAAGATATCGACAGGTACGTGGTACACCACTCGCAAGCCGCCGAAACCGTAAAGGTACTTTCTTTACGGCTATTTTATAATTACTTATTGGCGGATCTCGCCCGCGTGCGATCGTGAGGAGATCGACGCGAAATCGCGATCGCGTACGTGTGGGAAAGAGAGAGAGAGAGAGAGAGAGAGAGAGAGAGAGAGATTGATTGATTGATATTGTTTATTAGGCTACGGGGGCCAGCCCCCAAAGTAGCACTTGTTACATTGATACTGAATACTGTAGGTAGCATAAACTATATACATTGAACTATATTTGGTAAGCACAACCATGTGGACGCAGTAATGCCATCATAATCTTCCCTCATTGAGAGGTCGACGCAGTAATAATACAATAGTTATATAATAAAATACATTGAATACATTGAACGCAGATATATAATATAGACTAGAATATGATGATGCATGAAACGGAACGTGAAATGTAATTCATAATTAACAAAATAGGACAAATAACTAAGTAACTTAACACGAGTAAAACAAATTTAAATTAGCGAGAGAGAGAGAGAGAGAGAGAGAGAGAGAGAGAGAGAGAGCGAGTGACCTTCGGTAGTTACATTTAATTGCGGAAACTCACGCGGCCTTTGCTTATTTTTGTTACGTGTAGAATTGTTATTATTATTTTCTTTAAGAAATAAATAATTTTTATTATCAATCAATTAATCGAGTACGAGATAGATTAGTAATTAATTATAGTACGAGTTTATTATTCCTGTTTCCCGAATACCGCCCTCTCCGTTTCAGGAGCGACCGAGGTAAGTTTACCGCGGATTTATCCCTTTTTATTCGCGGTCCTTTACGAGAATACGAGAGATCGGCAAGTGATCTCGCAGTTGTAACGGACAACACAACGGTAATTCGTGCACGGGATTGGCTGATTTGAATCCGTCGCGCACTTTCGGGGTACCGCATAGAGAGTAGTGTCGTATCAATTACTCCCTTTACCTTTACCTACGCGAGAGAGTGTACCCTGTTATAATATTTTTCTTCGTAGAAATTTACTAATTGTTTAGGCTACTTTTACTACATTTTGTGTTAAATTGGGGATATACTTAGTTCATAGCAAATATTAAATTGTTGAATGCTCAAGTGCGCTTCGAGAATTCCGGATCCCTCTTATTAGTTAAATGTTGCTTACTCCGTGTAATAAGCTTATGACTCAGATTATGTGACTTGCAACCGCATTCGCAATGTCACAAAGTCTTCTGTAAAATTTAATGAAACCTTCCAGAAATATTACATAAATAATGATAAAATATATGAATAATGTATCTTAAAAATATATTATCAATATTTTTTAGACTTTTTTCTTGTTATAGTTCAAGAATATTTCATGAATATTTCATTCATATTCACCTCCGACATCAAAACCATTTTTGTCATTTTCTGATATACCTAGATGATGCTGATTAGCAAAGAATCCTCTGGCGCGAATTCCCGGACGCTGACGTCCAAGTCTCCAAATTTATAATTGTCACTTATGGAACCTCCAGCGTTTTATTTTTATCTCATTTAATGGCTGACGATGAAGCATCTAAATTTCCACTTGATGCCGAGGTTTTGCAGAAACATTGCTATGCGGATGGCTTATTTGTTGAAGGTAAAGGGAGGTAATGGGATTCTTGCTAATTTTGGCTCTGTTAAAGACGAGATTGTTAACGAATAACATCAAAATATTGTATCAAACCTGGGGATCATTTTGAATCCGATCGATAATTCCTTTAGTTTTTGCATCACGTGCTCTATTTTTTCAGAAATGGCTTGATTATTCAATCCAATTGATTGGTTTACTCCGGTTCTGGTTTGAAAAAATTCATTTTGTAGAATCTCACCTTACAACCTTCCAAACGGGCCTTCTCTTCAAAACAGTTTTTATAGTTATTCATACTTTTGATGTGTTCATCTCTAGATTAGTTACTGCAAAGTTAAGGGACCGGGGGGATGATGTGGTTGCTAGTGTCGATTCTCTTTATATTGCCTCTAATGATTGTGAGAAATACTTTTAATTTTCTCCTCTAAGTTATCTAAAACATGAAAATGATGTTATGACCACAATGGGATATTAAACTCTCGCCATTGAACAACTAAATGACCTCATCACGAGCCTGTATAATCTCATCAAGTGAATTCATTCCAGCTAACATGTCATCTACACAAGTTGTTTCTGATAATTTCATATGTTTACGGCTATTTTATTCCCGCATCCTCAGCCAATTGATGTAGAGTACAAATTGCAAGAAATATTAATCGAATTATTGTAATGACAAAAAATGCGTTGAAATTGTTTATCCTCTATGGAACGACTGTCCTCGATGGAATGAAACCTAACCTAACATTTGTTTAATACCAGCTAACCTTATGAAGCTATGAGACCTGTACAGAATCAATATTATTAATAGTTTTGCCTGGATGATCGGAACGATCAATAATTGGCTACTTAAACGATTGTGATAAAAATATCACTGTTTTATTAAAAAGTAACAGAGCACATATTCTCGCAGAAGTTAATGCTCAGTCACCAAGTGGTCGGTTAAGGCTCTCGCGAATAAGTACTGCACCAAGCCCGAGGTTATCCCCAATAGTCATCACTATTGTCAAACGGATTGTTGTAGTACCTACAGCAAATATCACTACGAATACAATTTTGTTTATCCCAGTTTCTGTGGCTGTAGCTTCATGTACAACTACTACGTCGACGGTTATGACCATGGTGACCGCTCATCAAGGAGGGTATTATGCACCCGCACAGTACTTCCTAACTTAAAAACAGAGCTACAGTAGAGACGTTGGTACTGTCAGAGAGAGTTAAGTATCAACCTAACATTTGACCAAGGGTTTGCAGTTGATAACCGAACATCGGTTTCTAGAAATTCGCGTAGTCTGAAATAGCAGCCATACCGTATATGCATTCCATCAATCACGGTATGAATTTTCTACAGCATTAGAATATGGAAGTCAAAATAAGCAACGCTATCTGGCGTATTGGTGAGAGTAATAGGAGAAACTTCGTTGGAGATACAACACATGATAGCAGTTCAAGGAATTTCGCTGAATGTACTAATATAATTAAGATACAAGAAGATCAGCGGAATCAAGTCATATAGTTAGTTGAGATCCTACTTTTATACGTGGGAGACGTTCATGACTTTACGACTTAAACAGAACACTACCTAGAGGTGGGATTTGGTGTGTGACTCTACATAAGTCATAACGTATACTTCTCAAGATTTTCATATTTGCCCAGAGTGAGATAAAAAAATGTTTGGTAAGGGCATAATTGAACTGAGTGTGAGTGATTAGTTAGCTGCTACGGTCATCGTCAGGAAGGACAAAGGAAACTATCGCTTTCGTACTAATTTAATATTCATATATATATATATATATATATATATATGGATGGTTCTCTGTGACATCGAAGATGAAAAAAATAAATATTGCTATAACTGTGGGAATATGTTTTAGAGGTATCCAGTAGTTCTCCTGAATTTTTTCAGATGTTTTCTGGGCCATTATTTTAAGTTACAGAGAGTCAAAGTTGACATTTTAGCACTTTCTTGCATTATATGCCCATTTTCATGAATTTTTAGCTCCCAGGGGATGCATTTTTCACTAAAAACATAAGTATGACTTTTTTTGTAAAATTTTCCGAACTTTTCATTAAAAATACTTTTAAAGACATAAATGTATGCTGTCACACTCTTGTAAGCCATTTAAACCTTAAATAGTGAAAATCAGCAATTCTGCTCCGGACTCTGGTAACCTAATATTGTCTAAAAGATGTCTTTTTATAGTCAGAAACTGCCTAAAAATTTCCAGAGTGGGTCTAAATCATTAAGATCACTTATGGTCAAAATATCCGGGAAAAGTGCCCGAAATATTAATAGAAATGTATATTTGTTGCCTTATAACGATGAATCTAGTAGAATGATCATTGCAAAAAAATGTATGCACTTACCTTGGAATGGTAGAAAAGTATCTCCACTTGTTTCAGTATCCATCTAATCCCCTGTAAGCTGCTAAAAATACAAATATTATTATAAAATTATAAAAAATTATTTTTTAAACGTTTATAATGCTGGATTTTTAGTTTTACATCCCTTACAAGAATTATAATATTAATCTGAAGGATTACTATAAAAGTATCAACATTATTATTATTATTATTCAGCAATACATTGTTTAGATTTCACAAACTTGTCACTGTCACGTTATCATATTATTCATTATAATTATATATCCGATTTATTTATATATCTTTTGTATTAAATACGTATATTCAGTTATTGTAATAATGATGTTTATATATTTATAGTAATCCTTCAGATTAGTTTTATAATTCTTGTAAGGGATGTAAAACTAAAAATTCAGCATTATAAATGTTTAAAAATTAATTTTTTACATTTGTATAATAATATTTGTATTTTTAGCAGCTTACAGGGGATTAGATGGACACTGAAACAAGTGAAGATACTTTTCTACCACTCCAAGGTAAGTGCACAAATTTTTTTGCAATGATCATGCGAATAGATTCATCGTTATAAGGCAACAAATATACATTTCTATTAATATTTCGGGCACTTTTTCCAGATATTTTGACCATAAGTGATCTTAATGATTTAGGCCCACTCTGGAAATTTATAGGCAGTTTGTGACTATACACAGAAAAAAATGTCTAACCTTTGGAGTACGAAGCGCTCCATACTAATACAGTTAACGTTTCGTATCCCGCTACAGATTGTACACTAACTTTACAAGTGTTTGTTACTACATAGAAGTAAAGTAACGCCTTTATAAAAATAAGCTAAAGATGCCGAACTCTTGTAGTAGCGCCGCTATAGACGGAGAGTATACGCTCGCACCACCTTCAGTTGTAAGGCTCATACCCCTCTGCGGTATATGGCGCTTACAAACGCGAGTACACCTAACAGAGTTATGCTTTCCGCGCAATCATAATAATTGTATTAAATTAAATAAAAAATATGAGTTACTTATAAAGTGTTAATTAAATAATGACAATACAAAACTACAATAGTTTATTGTCAACTTATATATCTTTTGTATTATTATAAATAAATATAACACTCATTTTAAATGCTGTCTCAACCGTCTATTCGAATTGCATACTTCATAGACCTATGGAGTATAGGTCCTTTACAAATGAAGGTAGCACTGTTGTTTACCTTAGACGTGCAGCGGCATTACATTCGCGGTATAGTGTTTGTATACACTGAAGGTTTAAATGCGTAACGTTGAAAGTAATAAATGTATTATACTTCTAACGTTACGATTTCATACGCGCACGGTTTAAATTGATGTTCTATGAAAGTAATAGAATGTCTACACTGTAGGAGGAAGAAGTCCTGTACCTCAGACGTTAAACATTTTTTTCCGTGTACAAAGACATCTTTTAGACAGCATTAGGTATCCAGAGTCCGGAGCAGAATTGCTGATTTACACTATTTAAGGTTTAAATAGCTTACAAGAGTGTGACAGCATACATTTTTTACTTTAAAAGTATTTTTAATGAAAACTTCAGAAAAATCTACAAAAAAAGTCATATTTATGTTTTTAGTGAAAAATGCATCCCCTGGGAGCTAAAAATTCATGAAAATGGGCATATAATGCAAAAAAGTGCTAAAATGTCAACTTTGATTCTCTGTAACTTAAAATAATGGCCCAGAAAAAATCTGAAAAAATTCAGGAGAACTACTGGACACTTCTAAAACATATTCCCACATTTATAGCAGTATTAATTTTTTCCATCTTCGATTTCAAGGAGAATCACCCGTGTATATATAAACACCAGTATCGGTACTTATGGTGACACTACGTGTTAACTTGGTGTTTTGAGGTTATAAAACATATGTAACGACTCAGATATAAGGGGGAGAATATTATTTGATAGAATAATGCATAAAAAACCAATAACCCAAATATCCAATAACCCAAATACCTAAATACCCCTCACGCGTAAAAAAGCACACTTTGACCTTATAATATTAATGAAGGATTGAAGTTATAACCTCATTCGAAGTGCCGGAGGCCTCCGGCACCTCGAAAGACGTTATAACTTCAATCCTTCATTAATATTATAACGTCAAAGCGGGGCTCACAAAGATAATTTTCCGATTTTTTGTGTGTCGGCATAAGTACGGATACATGGTTGAATTTTCGGTGGAATTATGCTGACGTCGGCATAATTACCCCAAAGTAAGCACAATTCCCATTTCCCGTAAGAATTTGTCGGCATAAGTACCGATTGATCAATTTATATATATATATATATATATTATTATATTACGTATATTATTATTATACGTATTATTTATATTTACGCGTATTAGGTATATTTCTCGATAATAGCAATTGATTTAACGAGTCAAATTATAGTTTTTGTTTACCTCTTCAGGTGCATCCCTGCTCCTAAAAAATTATGTTAATATTGTTACTATGAATCGTTAAATCAATTGCTAATATCAAGTAATTTATTAAATATAAATATTTAGTTATTTGAGTATGTTATTAAAACCGTTTTACATCCATCTGGACTTCATTTTCTTGTCCGTACTCATCACTATGGTCATTCGGTAACTACGGTTTGAGCATCATTGATCTTATGAGTGTTTAAACCATAGCTGAAGATGATCATATACGGATCGACATATTATAGAGCTAATTTAGCACAGACGCCTTGAACACTGGATGGGAGGACTCGGTTCTTCTTCCATACCAAACCCCTACTTCAAAAGAAGCAGCTTGTCTCCCGGCATTATATTAACCGGTTTGGCTATACTGACCAGGAGGGGTTCCACCTCTCGGCAAACAGATTTTATTGCAACTTTGAGAGCTGTTTTCTGGTACCCAAATATGAAAGAATTCATATGAATTCAATCTCATAGGCTGTTTGACGAAAGTAATACGCAGTTAACGAAAAATTGTGAAAAAAATATGTTTAAGCTTAATCGCCATTAACTCGGAAAGAAATATACGTAGATACTCAAACTTAAATCCATTAAATAGTTGAGATCAAGTAGATATCGTTTAAAAAAAAGGAAGCTCAAATATCTCAATTTGGACAAAAGTTATGGAAAAAATAAGAATTAGATAAAATTTTAACGAAAATTTAGTATTAAAATTTGATAGACTTTTTAGGCAAATATTTCGTCTAATTCTTATTTTTTTCATAACTTTTGTCCAAATTGAGATATTTGAACTTATTTTTTTTTTAAACTATATCTACTTGATCTCAACTTTTTAATGGATTTCAGTTTGAGTATCTGCATACATTTCTTTCCGAGTTATTGGCGATTAAGCTTAAACATATTTTTGTCACAATTTTTCGTTAACTGCGTATAACTTTCGTCAAACAGCCTATAAGATTGAATTTCATATGAATTATCTCATAATTGGGTCCCAGAAAACAGCTCTTAAACTTACAATAAAATCTGTTTCCCGGAAGGTGGAACCCCTCCTTGTGAGCTGTATTAGCTTTAGCTAAAGCTTTATTGTAAAGCTCAGGTAGTTGTGATAGTTGTCACCCCACTCAAACAATTGCTTATTCCAAGCGTTGTTAGCTCGTCTTAAACTCGACGAACAGTGCCGGGTTGCTCAAGTAGTGTAACATGGCCGGGCTTCATCCTGTCGAACTTTGTACCACAGTATTTAAAGCAAATACTAGGTCTCGTAATTTCTCGTCCCAAGTGTTATGCTTCTCGGTAATATAAGACGCTACCATCGTTTTTAGCGTCCGATTAGCACGTTCGACACGATTGGCCTGAGCGTGGTACGGAGGAATAGTTGTATGAAATATTCTTTGTTCCACGAGATAATCATCTACAGAGGCCTGCGATGGCTCGGTCGGTAGGGCGTCGGGCTCGTAATCTGGAGGTCCCAGGTTCGATTCCCGGCCCCGGCCGATGGATACAAGCACTACTGGGGAATGTATTTTCAACAAGTGCTTTCTTCACCAAGACATCGTATGACATCCGTCGCTGATTAGCACCGGTTTAGGAGCATAAAAAGAGCGACGTTAAAATAATAAAAAAAAATAATCATCTACGAGCCTGTTCTTGAACTCAGTGCCGTTGTCAGTTAAAAATACTTCCGGCGTGCCAAAACGCATGACGACTCGTTCGTGTAACTCTTTCACGGTCGTCTTAGCGTTAGCTTTCTGGATCGACACTGATTTAATCCAGCGCGTGCACAAGTCTTGGAAGACCAAAATATATTCAAATCCGTGTGCGGAACGGGGAAGTGGTCCAGTAACATCTCCTGCTACCACTTGCCATAGCTTTTCATACACTCGTCTACCCATCAAACCCATGTGAGGGACTTGTTCCTCCTTGCATTGCTGGCAAATATGACATTCGCATACATACTCGCCAACTTCGGCATAGTAACGTGGCCAATAATATAACTTTGCCACGCGAGCAAATGTCTTTTCTCTACATAAATGGCCAGCTGCCGGATCATCATGACACACTTGGAGAATGACTTGCCTGTGCTTTTCGGGTATGACCAACTTCCAAGTGTCTTGATCTTCCAAAGTGTCATCCAATTCAGATAAATACAGGTTTCCACCTTGGATCTTACAATCAGGAAATTCTCTCGGCCGCTCACTTACGTCTTTGGTCCACGAAAGGTACCAGGGGTCCTTAGTAGTTTGATTCCAAGAGACGGAGGATATGGCCGGCTCGTCTTCTTCATACATACGAGAAAGTGAATCAGGAACATAGTTGAGAGCTCCTTTCCTGTGCTCAATAGTGAAATTATGATACTGGAGTTCTAGCGCCCATCTGGCGAGCTGGCTCGTTGAATTGCGTATATTGCAGAACCAACGAAGACTACTATGGTCAGTGACAACTTTAAACTGGTAACCTTCGATGTATGGTCTAAACTTCTTAATCGCCCATCCTACGGTCAGGCATTCCCCTTCTGTAACGCTGTAATTGCATTCGGCGGGCAAGAGGGTTCTACTGGCGAACTCCAGGAATTTCTCTTCTCCGCTGACAATCTGTAGCAACACTGCACCGATACCAGTGTCACTAGCGTCTGTCTGAATCACGTACTCACTGTTCTCATTGGAAATTTGCAGAACGGGTGCTGTCATTAAAAGATCTTTAAGCTGCTGGAAGGCGCTCTCTTGTTCTTCCAGCAAAATATACTTCTGGTCTTTCGTGGACAGACGCGTTAGCGGCTCAGATATGGTAGCATAGTCGTGCATGAAACGTCTGTACCAAGAAGTGATACCGAGAAACCGTCTCAGCTGTTTCAAATTCTTGGGAGCTAGATTTTCTTTAATCGGCTCTGTTTTAGTTGGGTCAGGTCTTATCCCGTCTCAGTTAACTCGCACAGCCAAATATTTCACTTTAGGCTGGCAGAAAACACACTTCTCCCGATTAACAGATAAACCGGCTTCTGCCAAGCGAGTGAACACCTCGATCAACAGTTGCTTATGCTCGTCAAACGCCTCAGTGATAATAATGATATCACGTGATCGATCATGGGCTGGAATGTCATATCATCATGTGCCAATCCATACGACGTACGAGTAAACTGGAACAAACCCATTCCAGGTACCGTAAAAGCCGTTATCGGGCACGACTCCACCTGTACAGGTATCTGGTGGTACGCACAGTTTATATCCATCGTGGAGACCCATAGGGCTTTCTTGCATTTGCGTAGGATATCCTGCATATATGGCTAAGGATACGCATCAGGTTTCGTCAAAGCATTGCCTTTCCTAAAATCAATGCAAAAACGCCTAGCATTCTCACCCTTCTTTGCCACGACCACGGGGCTGGACCAACCGCTTTTCGAGGGTTCAATAATGCCAGTCTCGAGCATCTCGCGAACTTGACGTTGCATTTCCTCTCGAATCTTATGAGAGACGGGGTAGTACCTCTGTTTGATCGGCCTGGCTGATCCGTCGTCGATTATATTTTTGACATCGTAAGAACTACTTGCCATTTTCAGCTGTAGGACTTGATCCATTTCCTTTAGAAATAAGCAATTGGAATCTGGGTCTGTGAAATATACTTTGATTTACTCGATAATGTATACTGAATAAAATAAACTGAATAAAATATACTTTGATGTAGCATTAAGCATCCGAGTTCGGCATGATTGCAACGCGTATTTCTCAAGTCTCTTTACCGATGGTAAATCGTAGCATCATATGACCACAGAATGGATGAATGCTATCATCAGCGAGCTTGACATTGTCAGAATTTGTTAAACGTGGAATAATTCAATTTATTACAAAACAATTAAACATACTAGATTACACGTAAAAATTTTTTTTACGAATTATCAATAAATTAAATTAAAAAAAAAAAGAAAAAGAAATGATTAAATCCGAATAAATACGACAAAATCAAATTTATTCTGGCTCTCGATCATTAACGAACGCTGAATACATTATAAAATAAATATATAACAAGATAAATAAATATAAATATATTCTGAATCAACTATAAATGTACGCCGTTGTGACCTCTTGCAATCGTTGTTACAAAAAAAAATAATATAATTTTTATTGTGATGCCAGAACAGGTCCGCGTTGTTCAAAATATAAATTTAATAAGCAACTTAAAAAAAAATTACACCCTTGCACAGGTGTTACAAATTTTATTAAGTCAAGAAAATTAAATAACTCGGCATGTAAATTTCGGACCTCAAGGCGAATTGTTCTATATTTTAATTTTAATATTCAAATTTACTATTACTTACGTGCAATTAATTTATAGTAGTTTATGCAACAACTACTTGAAGTCACACATCATGCAGCCGGGCATGAGTGCTCTTGCGTTCCCACAAGTGTGAGGAAGGCATGCACCAGTTGCATACAATATTTTATGCAATGAGTAGTGCAATGAACAATGCAAGGAAACGAGAGGTAGAAAGGAGCGAGTCCAGGGCGTGAGGCCTGGTGGGGATGCAGGGGCGGAGCCCCCCACCCCATAAAAATACTTTTGTAAATTAAAAAAATAATTAAAAGTAAATAATAATTTAAATAAATAAAAAAAACTTTTTTAAATCTAAGTTATAATAAAAATAATTAAATAAATAAGATATACAAATAAGTAGGAAAATAATAAATATAAATATAAACTACTACATCCCCACGTTTTTCTTATTTGGTAGTGCGTGAAGTGTAAAGCGGGGCGTCACATAGAGCGTTAAATACGAAACTGTGCGTGAAGTAGACAGCAGTTCATGAGGTAGTACTTCACGCACAGAATTGAATAAAAAATTATTATTACAGACTTCAGATTTCTTAGGACCAAACTAAAACTTAGAATTAACCGCAAACCTATTAATCTAACCGTCGGTAATAATAAGTATATTAGTTAACGTAACTAATATATAAAAAATATTACACGTAAAATCCTCATTTATTTGAATAACTGTCAAATTTAAATGAAACCGTGAATAAAAAAAATCTATTAAATTAAATTAGATTAAGTTTCGTTCGTATTTTAGTTGGGCGCCAATGCAAGCCAAATCTAACAAATTTTCGTTGGTCTCTATGTAGACGCAACCCATTTACCAATAAAAAACGCAATCTAAAAAATAACGTTCGCTGCTATGTAACACTGTAGTTGTCGCGCAGATGTTTATTTTATTATCGCGGTTGCTCAGCGGTACGGTCGAACTTACCGTACTGACATAAATGTATTTTTCCTGCGTTGCAGAGGCGATTACCTGTCCGCTCTACCAAATCTGTTAAATGTTAGTCTGAAACCGATAACCGGTTTCAGATACCAACCAGGTAAAATTCTAAACTGAAATTGACCACGAAATAAAGACATCGCGGCGAGCACTTGTCAATTTAAATATACCAGTTCTCAAGATTACGGAAGGAATCGTACGTGGGATAACATTCAATTACACGAACACCAGATTGAATTTCTATTAATAAAATGAATTCATTGAAATAAATATCCAAATCAATAGTGAATAAAAATATCTACTTGTCGTCGAGGTCTACGCTCAAAATTACAAGTCGGTAAACGGCTGACTGTAGAGAGAGAGGGGGAACTATCACAAACTAAATTAATTGTTTATAAAATAAAACGCTATTGTGTATATTGGTACCACTTATTTTATTAGCTGCTCCAATCGTTAATAAATAACGACCAGCCGAACGGTCGATCTCTCTCTCTCTCTCTCTCACTCTTGTTGCGGTATAGAATGCCTGATCCGACCACTGTGTACCGAGCTCGCGTGTCTGCAGGTCGAATTCTGGGGTTAAAACTACAACCGCGATGTAGAATCGGATAATACAAGCACAGTCGATGCAATACGCGAGATGCCGGAGAACAACACCTGTCGTGTGTCAAAGCGGTTATATCTCTCTAGTGTTTCTTATTCGGATATGCGCATATCTTCTACGTGCAAAGCAGATTTTGCCCGTGTATGCTCGTGATGCGAACGTTACGCTACTGTTGCTTGAATTCGTCAAATGGTAAGCTAAGCAATACCGTACCATTACATATATTGATTTTGTGTACTTTATCCTTTTATTAATTTTAGTATGAACTTTTTATGAATTTAAATATAACTTTAAGATGTAGAAACTTATAGTAAATTAAATTTTCGGATTATACAACAATAAAATAGTACATTATGCACCGAGGGCGCGCAACGTATCGCACGAGCGTGAATGATACTTCACGCCCGTGGTGCATATACTATTTTTTCGTCCGAAGGCCGTTAAGTGGTAATTTACATTACAATTTTGGACTGTTATATAGTATGGAAAGGGAATGAGAAGAATGGAGTGGGGGGGGGGAGGAAGCGGGTCCAGGGCCGCAGGCCCGGTGGGGGTGCAGGGGGCGAAGCCCCTGCCGGGGGGTTGGGGGGGCGGAGCCCCCCCTTAAAAAATTAATTTGTACGTTCCTAAAAAAAAGTAATAATAAATTTATATGAAGTAATTCAATTAGTTTTTATTCACCACATTAATGGTAACATTGCAATTACTAAATTGAAAAACAGAATTTTTGTTACATGATACATCGGTTTGCACATTGACTGCCTGAAAATTGTTTTCATCGTCAGCAAAGAAATTATCCGGTACCATTAAATCCTCGGCATTGATGTCGTTATTTGGCAAGTTGTTATTTTCAAACGTATTGGTAATATTCGACAAAGATGAATTAGGCGGAGCTTGCACACAAGAAGGAATTACATTATTTGTTTCTTTTGATGTTACTATTTTCGCTTTTTTGGTAGGTGGTGCGTCAGTGGTCGTGTTGTATGCCCTTGTTGTTGAAGTAAATGCTTTCGATGTAGATGGTCCAAATTGTAAATCATTTGTTATTTTCTCAGCTATTCTTTTTTTATTGCTATTTGAGTCAGCAACATAACCTTCTGCGACATTATTGGATTTCCACCGACCGTGTCTTTTGAGGTCCATGATATCTCCCCCACCATCAACAAGGAGAGTTGCAGAAGTTCGACGAAATGCGTGTCCTGTGTACAAGTTTGCATTTGGCAAATTTAAAAAATCATCAATTTGTCTTGGCATAATTGAAATTTTGTTCTTTCCTATTGGCTGTTTAGTGCATTTGCCCATTTGAAAATTTAAAAAGAATCGATCTTGAGTAGCGTTCTGTGGTCGTAAAGCCATGTATTTTTTGCAAATTTCGTACATTTTCCCATGTACTATAAAAGAGCGTTCAACTGGTGTTTTAATTCCTGCAATTTTTATTAACAACGACGTTTGATGATCTTCAATAGCACTATATTTCAAGAATACTAATTCACAAGTGCGCAACGCTCCCATAATTGAAATTGCACATACAGCCTAAAGTACAAAAAAAATTAATGTAGAAAGAGTTTAAACAGGGTGAGATGCAAATTTTGGCATTACTTTAATACTTTTATGTAATAAAAAAACGTAAAGAATAAAACAAAATATAAGCAATAGAAAAAAATAAAAATTCATATTATATTAATACACATAATTAATAAACAAATGTAAAAAAAATAACAGAGGTTATTAATAAGAAAATAATCGTAGAAATATCAAATTAATATTAAGTTTTTTATACGGTGCTTACCTTGATATCTAAGTATTGATTATCTGGTGCCTCATTCAGAAATTTAGTTATATGTGCAGAAGTAAAAACTGACGATTTTTAGGCACATATTTTGCGTGTTTAGTTTTCAGAATTCCAATTAACTTTATATATTTGCCAATGTCGATATCATTAAATTTATTAATTGTTGACCTGAGTTTAGAATATTTCGCCCATAACGTTGCTGAAGACAGAGATTTTGACAATTCGTCGAAGTAAACAATAAAAACGGATACATTAAATGATGATGTGCCTTTCCTTTTTTGCCATTGTTTAAACCTATTATACTCCTTTGTGTATTCTAGCTACGACTTTTGTGGCAAAGAGTCCATCGATATAGCTTTTGCCTTTTCGAGCATCTCGACAGGTACATCTTCATCTTGATCGGAATCTAAATCACTGCACTGATTTGCCATTCTTATTTTTATAGTTCACGAATGAAACGATGTGTCGGAAGTAAGCAATGAAGCAATGCGAGAGCGCGCGCGCCGCTTCTGTTTTTGCATCATTTGCGCGCACTCTCTCCCTCTCTCTCGCTCTTGCCGTATTGTTTCGCGGCTTAGGCCGAGAATTTGTCATTTCGCGGCTCGCAGGCAGGGAGCGAAAATTCATTTCGCGGCCTGAGGGCGAAAAATATGATATACTAATTTTCTTTCATTTTGAAATAATTAAGCTACTTATAAAATTTATTTGCATTAAAAATATTTTAAAGTATATTATTATAATAAGCAAATTAAAATAAAAAATATACAAATCTAGTTATAAATTTTCATTTACATTAAAAATATGTTTATGTTATTATAATAAATAACTAAATAAATTTATTACGTTTTTTTTTCAAAGATAAATAATATTCATGCATAAGCATATATTAGTACTTACCCAATACTCATTCAATATTGCGGCCTGTCATTAAAATGAAAATGCACAGAAGAATATACTGAAGTCAATACGCTGAACACATTTTCGGGCATCGACACCCAATGTACATAAAACGTATACAATCGAAAATCGTCGAAATGTGGCGCCACTGTGTTGCGTATATGTTGAAACTTGAAAAGCAGCTACTGAGCTACCATGTAAACATAACGTAAAGATTAGCTGGCTTTATAGTTGTACACATTAATTAGTATTGCAGTTTTTAAATCACAGTATTGATGCTGCACAAACTTGAAGGTAACATTTTAAAATATATGCCATATATGCATTTTTAATTTAAAATAAGGGCCGCAATGTTGGATGTGTAATGATTAAGTAATAATTATTTGCTTTTGCATTCGTATTATTTATTTTCGGAAAGAAAAACGTAAAATACATTTAATTGTTATAATAATATACTTAAAAATATTTTGAATGCAAATAAACTATATAAGTAGATTAATTATTTCAAAATTAAATAAAAAGTAGAACATCATATTTTTATTAATGTTTGATCTGAAAATTTAATTTAGTATAATTTTCTACATCGTAAATTTATACTTTTATTCCAATACATTCTAGAGTAATTCTAAAAAAATAGGGAATAAAAAGTTAATACTAAAATTAGTAGAAGGTAAACGTACACAAAATCAATATATATTGTTTTTCGGGAACCTCCTTTAGGACAATAAAGCACTTTGGAATACTACTGGGCGCGTCCACAGATTGCAGAATGTGGTATGACCAGACAAATTAATGGATGTAGGAGACTACATCCAATCTCTCTAGTTAGTCCCTAATACACCGAATACGCGGCCGCGGACAACGGAGTAATCAAAGTGTAGCCGACAGTGGTATGTTATATGTCTTACAACCACTCATACACAACACATACACTCTCGAGGAACCTGATCGCATCCCTGTGTGGCAGAAAACCCTATACTCGAGTCCTTTTTCCAAGCGGGTTATGAGTGAAACGCATCTCTATAGACGAGACCGTCCGGTGTGAATATGGAGACCCCTATAAACGGACGTGCTCTATAAGCGGGCACAAAGCAGAAGGTACTAGTTGGGTGGCAGAGAGTTCAAGAGAGGGTTCTCTCATTACCATGTGCTTCCTCATTCTGGAGGGTGCTGCTATTAACACCAGTTACAAGCTCCTAGACCGCCATTACTTCTTGTGCCCGAACCCAGTAAACAGTGAAATCTCGCTTCCCGTAGTAATGCCGATTGGCAATCGGGTGGGACCTAGCTGCGGATCTCTAAAGATGAACGGTCAATGCCACCGGACTGTAGGGGAGCTCGGTTACCGGGAGAACTCAGTGCGGAATATCGACGCTACTGCCTGGTAAATTTCTAATCACTACAAACATTTTTACACAATTGTGTTAAGGGGGGAAAGGTTAAAAATAAAAAATGAAAGGTACAAAATCACATGCAGGTAGAAGAGTGCTGCCTGTGTTTACTGACTCAACAGAGTCAAAGGAACTTTCCAGCTACCCGGTCACGCCCATGCATAACCTGCCTGGCGTGGCGGAAACCGTGACAGACAATCTGGAGCGAATCATTGTAGGGTCGCTAACTAGTTGGGAGGCTGCGGAGAGTGCACTGTTACAACAGTTACTCAATATATGCAGTAGCCTAGCTAAAATGACTGAAAGAATTAATGTATAAAAGAACGTCAGTCGCGTGATAACTAACAGAATGTATGACATTGATGAATCGATGGTTGTCGCGAAGTATGTGCTGCAACGAATAAATGTGCTCCGTAAACAGACGACGAATGCATACGAACGCATTGCTGAGGCGACCCCTAAGCAAAAACGGCAATGATACAAAATGATCCCTACAGCCAATCACGTGGCTGCTTCTTAAGATCAAATGTCTACACCGTCGGAGATTTGGTCAAAGGTTGTCCAAAAAAAGAAAAAGAAAAGGACGATTGCGACCACATCAGGACCTCTGCCGTTCCGCAAAGCCGGAATAGAGAGCGCTCGCTTCCGAAACAAAGGACGAGAGCGATTCTGATCAAACCGGCAGATGGACAGACGTACACGGAGATCTTACGGACGATACGGGACAAAATAGACCCGGACCGGAAAGACCTTGACGTAAAACAAATACGGAAGAGCAAAGAGGGTGGAGTTCTGCTACGATTCGTGAAGCAAGACGAGTGGCAGAAATTTCAAAAGTGCTTACAGGACGTCCTCAGAAAGGACGCTCAGGTCAAAGACCTCACGTCAACAACAACTCTCGAGTTCTATGACCTGGACTGATGTGACAAGGTGGAATTGTTGTAGAACAATCCACTTGTCATATAAAGATGCCTGCATTACCGACACGCCAACTGGCGCAGTTGTAACAATGTGCTTTGCACATGTCAAATTAATAATAGTTACCGAACCCCAAGCGAACACCTACTTATCCGCACAAGCTAAACGAGTCCCTAATATAAGCCTACCTACGCGTGTATCCTTATCCTATAACTACCTACCCGCACTGTAAATATATCCTGCCTACCCTTATAAACTAAAAACCCAATCCCAAGCACAGCACACAGAAACACAGGTGAAGCACTAGAATAGTCCTGGCGTTGAAGACCATGGGCGAGCTCAGCTGACATAAGGTAGGCTCCTCCGGGTCTGACACGACAAAGAAGACGAATCAAAAGAGGCTGTAATTGAAGAAGCCTCGAGGACTCTCCTTAGCTCGACAGGACTGCAGACCAGACGAAGAGCTACCATCCAAATGGTAGGCTATAGAATCTCCAACGCCAAACAGAATACTGCTATAAAAGAGTAACTTAATTACTACAAGCACGCATTAAGAGGACGAGGAGCAAGGAAGAGAATATACAGCTACATGTAGAGGTCGTGGATCAAGAAAATACATGTACAGCTGTATGTGAACACTGCAGCTGTACACGCAACAGTAAAGGACAGAAAGAGATTAGGTTGCTATACATAAACAATGTGTACAACAGACCTCTTAAACTATAAACTACATGAATACGCATACTCGCGTAATCACCACAACTAGACAATTACCTGGATATGTATGAGGAACGGCTAGCGATCACCGTAGTTCGGCGTCGTCGTGCAGAGAGGATCGAGGCGGCCCCGCGGAAGCGATGCGGCGGTGGGTGAACTTCGTGCCTGAAACTCACACCGTACTAATTAGTTGAAGAAAAAAAAGATGGAACGAGTTAATTGTTACCTGGAAGGAAATATAACCGCATTGCATACACGTAAACAGCACCAGATCACCATACACCATACAACAGACTTGCGCCACTATAGCCTGAATATAGCAGTATTCGACTAGCGCTCGATGCGAGATCGATGTACCGCGTGCACGGTACGTAGCGAGAACGCCGAGAGCCAGAGCTTTACGGTCGGTCGACTCGACGACATCACGAGACAGCCAGCTACTAAAAAGCACTAGCGAGTTGCGAGCGAGTAAAAGAGTGAGGGAGAGAGGAACTCCTTCCCGATTATAAGCGTCAGGGCTTACCCAATAAAGGTTGGAGAATTGCTTATCTCTCTGCTGATGGTACCGCCGTGTAGCTTAAATTTTGTGCGGGAGCCTCCCTTTTCCTTCCCGACCTTCCCGACCTTCCCATTCATCCCCTGCAGCGTATCCAGGTGTAACTCGTAATCCGGCCACGTATTGGGCCGACGATCGTCTCCTAACCCTATTAGTTTCTGTTTCGAAAACCAGCGAATTATCATTCAATTGTCGCGAATCAACGCGGCTTGCACCCACCCTGGTATCATATATTGTAAGTTTAGTTTAAATAAATCTTTTATTGAATCTACTAAAATCAATCATTCACCTGCACCCTGATCCGCAGTGCAGCGTGACTCCAAACCCTATACGCCTGAGGCCTTTAATACCGTGTATTGCCACCTAGGTGGTGAATTACCTCTGTTAAACGTTCTTGCATATTAATGCATGCCCTTATTGAATTTTGAGGTATCTCGTGTCAAATTTGATTAAGAATTCTTTCAAGTTCTTGGAGGTTAGCAGGAGGTCTCTCTAGGTTACGTAATCGCCTACCCATCATGTCCCATACATGCTCTATAGGATTGAGATCGGGGCTATTATCAGGATGAGGCAATACCTCTACGTTGTTTTTTTCCAAGTACGTACGAGTTATCCTTGCAGTATGAGGGCGTGCATTATCCTGCATCAAGATGAAATTACGGCCCCTTTGCCGACGCATTGGAACTACGTCCCGCTGTTAGTCCGGGAGGTGGGATAATCACTAAGTTTCATCGATGGTTCATTGATATTCCACCCCATTCCATAACGGATCCTCCACCAAACGCTCGAGTTGGATCAACATGATTTGATGCAAAACGTTCTCGTCTACGACGCCAAATCCGGATCCTAGCATCGTTTTCGTAAAGACAAAATCGAGATTCATCTTAAAAAAACACATGTCTCCACTCACTAGGTGTCCAATGTCGATAATTACGGGCGTAATTTAGACGAGCACGTCGGTGAACTGCTTCTAAATTAGGCATTCTAGCACGAATTCGTGATCTCAAACCCCTTTCGTGAAGGCGACTCCTTATTATGTGATCGCTAATTCATCTGCCTGGTAAAGCATTATTTCCAATTCGTCGCGCAACTTGCCTTGGATTGCGTAGGGCCTCATTAACAATGTTGCGATCTTCTCGAATCGTAGTAATCCTATGTCGACCTTGGCCAGGCCTCCGGCGATAAGAACCTGTTTCTTCAAACCGACTAAAAACACGTGACACCGTTGAGCCATGAATCCCCATTCTTCTGGATATATCGCTTTGACTCAGTCCCGCTTCTAGCAGGGCAACAATTTGAGCAGATTGGATTTCAGTAAGCCGAGGCATTTTGATTAAGAATATGTTATTGTAATTTTTAGTTGCTATGTACTCTGTATAGCAAAATTAGTGCTGAATGAGCTTTCGCCTTAACTTTTGACCAGTATCCCGGCGTAAATTTTTGCTTTATTTTTTAATTGATTTGTTGGTAGAGTTGATAATTTTACCGAAAGTATGGAGATGCATTGTTAAATGTGCCGAAAATGTAGAGGTGTAATTTTAAATAAAGTTACACTTTTCATGGGTTAATTTAAAAAAAATAACGAGTAGCAATGTGGCTTCTTTGTTTATGAGGTTTTAAGATAGCTCTCGGGGCACGACTTTGTTTTAAATGTAACCTGATAATTAAGTAGTATTTGCTATTAGGATTCATGTTATCCTGAAAGAACACATAATCCCTACAAAACAAAAAAGATTATCTCAATACAATGAAAATTGATTAAATTACAAGCTTTTGAAACATGGCCATTTTTCGAATGCTTGTAATTCGATTAATTTTCATCGCATTGAGATAATTTTTTTTTGTTTTGTAGGGGGTTCAGACCGCGGGGTCCCTAATGTAAGAAACGGTTCACACAATCGGCCCTTTTCAGGGCCACAATGATGCGTAAGTCCGACCAACAACCTCCTCGCGGTACGCATCGGGTAATGCTGATGTTGGCGGTATTTGACTAAAACATAGGAAGATCTTTAAAATGGCGTAACTCGGTCAAAAAAAGTCGTAGAGAGTCGACTTTTTTTTTAAAAATACTCGTTAAAAAGTATACTTTAAGGTGGTATTTGTTGTTTTTTGAAAAAAAATTTTTGGTAATCAAGGTAAACGTGCAAACTATTGCGTTGTTTAAGAAAAAGAAGTTTGTAGGCCTGATTAAGACAGCATGTATTCTATGACTGTCCTAGAGTCTTTCCTTACGGCAATATCACCGCATCAATCCGCAGTATTTGCTGCCCCGGAAGCCCTCGTCATCTAAGCTTCACAGTTGGTCGGTTTCCCTTGTCGGCGATAGTGCCCAAAGCTTCCCCGATGCGTTCGAAAAGTGAAACTCTATGAGAGCCTCCTATGGCATTGATTAACCTCGATGAGAAGCCACTAAGTGTACCGAAACTCCTTACGAAGGCCCACCGCCTTGTGACGGCTAGCCTAGAGTCGTAATTCTCGGTGTGAATGCGGCGGTGTTTAGCTCCCCGCCGTCTTCCGCTTTCGAACATAAGCGGCATCCGGGTCAATCATGCTTAACCCGTCAAGCCTGCTTGCAACCACACACCTCGCAGAGTCCAACCCAATACTGGGGACACGCTGGCGTCTCACTTTCGGCTCAGAGGTACGCCAACGTGGGGCTCGGTCCCAGTCCCTGCGTACCATAGTAAAGTTATATTGGTCCAACTGTCGACATGCCGAAGCACTCTTCCTATTACTCCCCGGATCCCCGGGGAGGTTTTGCGGTAGGTGGCCTAGCGTTCGAATGTTCGTGAAGAGTAAAGCATTCGTCACTCCCTTCACGAACTCTCTAAAAGATGCCATTCGAAAAATCCCCTGAAAGAGAAAAAAGCGTACAAACCAAAAGGCTTGTACGCTATTGCTTGTGAAGGATAAAACGTTCGACAATCCTTCCACAAGCCTTCCAAGGGATGCCATTCGAAAAATCCCTTGAAATAGAGAAAAATCGCGTACAAACTTTTGTATGTACGCGATGGTGTTTTTAACATCTCACCCAACGCAAAGTCTTCAGTTCGGATGTGTATCACAACTCAACTTACTGACTTTATACGAAGGGGTTTTGATGAAAGGGACACCCTTCTGTGAGACATCCCAGCAACTTTCGTTTGAATGAGAAACTACTTCGGTCTGGATGTGCCCCAAGGCAGACCTCGAAAGGCCCACCTCAGTATTTTGACGCTGCACGTAGTACACCCCGAAGGATGTCTACTTTAATTTAGCGGCCGTCCCTTCATCCCTAGGTAGAGTCTCCCTTGACGAAGTCGCCCAGATGAATAGAATAATTGTTAACGGCATATCTTCGATAACTAAGCGTGTTAGTAACCAAGAAATATCGCATGTTAAACAGTTGATCGCCGACACAGGCTCGACGAAACAACTCGATTTCGAGGCGCACTAGTGGCAATCCTCTTCCTCCACTATCGTAGGAGGTATATATCGGACTCTCGGAATTGGGGGCCGAGTCACTCACCCTCACCCAACTCAGGAAATCTGAGAGCGGCTTTCCGCCAAGCATTAAGACATAGCAATGTAGCATTATCTCGCAGCTATTAAGGGCAGTCCGTACTCATAGCTTCACAAATCCACCACCCGAATTTTGCGAGCAAAAGTGGCGCTGCCGTCAGATAAGCTGAGTTCATATTCGACAATAATTATGAACATTTATAGGAAATAGAGTTTCTACCACACAAAATCAGAGTTGAGCGCCATAGCTATTGATGTAATGATTAATTACATATTGCTTAGCTGATCGAAAAGTCAGTATTTTCGACGAATAGTGAGAAGTACGAATCAATTCTGAGAACACATACCGAAGTCACTTCGTACTTCTCACTATTCGTCGAAAATACTGACTTTTCGATCAGCTAAGTAATATGTAATTAATCATTACATCAATAGCTATGGCGCTTGACTTTGATTTTGTGTAGTAAAAACTCTATTTTTTTTTAATTGTCCAAAATTGTTGTCGAATATGAACTTAGTCTATCTGACGGCAGCGCCACTTCTGCTCGCAAATTTTCGGGTGGTGATATATTCAACTATACTCTGCGGACTCCCCTTAAGCATTATTTTTTCCTCAAAGTGCACATAATTCCCTACAAAACAAAAAAATTATCTCAATACGATGAAAATTGACCGAGCTACAAGCATTTAAAAAATGGCAATTTTTCTGTGAAAAATCTTGTTGCGATAATTTTGATGCGGAGTGTATAAATATAATTCAATTTCCCTCTCCTTTTGGCTTATACAGTTGTAATAACCAAGTGTTTAATTTTTTTTGTGTGCTTTGCGACGAGACGTCGTTGCAATGGAATAAATAATACTTAATGTATTATATTATTTCGTATGTATATAGAATATTGTAACTTAAAATCTCGCACGTTGTTATTGTTTCGAGCGTTGCCTCTTCAAGGCCACGAAACACGCGTGTTTATGTCAACGACCGAGGATCTGTGCGAGCATCCGTATATACAATTGTTATTGTGTGTGTGTGTTAGGTACTTTTCGGGAATGCGACAATTCCCGAAAAGCTCAGTACGCTGCCGGTCTTGACCGCGACAGCAACCCTTTGACACATCGTCACGTCTAGTTTCGCGCGCCACGGGAAGTACCGGACCGGTTCGTCCGTGCTCCGGGAAGCCGTACGCGAGTGATCGTGAGTTCGTGTGAGTGCAGTGCGAAGGACCAAATACCTCGGGTTGAGTGTTCCCCGAGGTAGGCGAATCGCCGCGGCATCAGGCCGCACCTGCAGACTACCGTCGAGGACGACGGGAATCCGGGCCGACTCCACCGGCCAGCAGACGTCGGGGCACCGACGCACACCAGGGCCTATGGATAAACCAGCCCGGTAAGTACCCGACATTGGTCGGTACCCGTTGGAGTGTGTTGTGTGAGTGTGCACGTTTGTTTGTTCGGTAGCACACCGGTGCTACCGAAATCGAATAGGTATTGCGCGGGGCGAGCACGGGGACAGCCCCTGCTTGCCGCGTATATACCACGCGACCGGGAGAACGCCCCGTTAATTATTGTCGGGCACCTCCGTGTAATTTGTTAAATAAATACTTATTGATATTATTTTAACTGAACGGTCGCGTTATCATTTTAATTATAATTTAACCCTCAAACAATCATTCCGATTCCCGATTTTTCCGCCACGTGTGTCGGTATAGAGGAGATCGTCCTATCTCCGCTACCGTGTCCCGACGGGTTAACTATTAACCCACGGCGACGACAAAGACGCGTTCTTCGGGGCCGTCGTCCCTGTATTAAATAAACAAATTACTTGTAACTGGTATTAGGACGAAATACCACGTTACAGCTTCTGCGAGAGAAAATATTTTATTTTTAAATTGTAATACATATTATCAATAATAAATTTGCATTTTATAGTTATAATAATAACTCGAAGCTGCTTAAAGAATTATATATATTTTTTAAGCATTATAAATTGTTTTTTGGCAATATATGCTAAAAATTCATACTATTTTTAATACCTTTTGCTATATCACGTTTGGTTGAAATTGGTTTTCTTTTGCTGTAATAAATGATTAATGCTTATTTAATTTAACACATTTTTGTTGCTTACATTATTTATTAATAATTGTAACAGGGTGGGTACTGGGGATATGTAAGGCCCATGGTTAGGCCCAATCTGTCCCAACTTACCAACCTTAAGTGTGCAGTCCCACGATGCGGCCGGGAATCCCTTTGATTCCCGTGCAATTCCGTTAACAACGTCAAACACCTCGTTTGACTTAGATACCGTGTGTTGGGCCCTATGCCCTAAATTTACCAACTAGTATAAACACCGGAGAGGGCGGTATTCGTAGGATAGGACGGTAACCGGTAAAACACTAACAACAATCGATATTACTGTTAATCGGCGAGAAAGATTGTCCCGCCGAATCAATTTATTAACTAAACAATTAAATATTAACAAATTAACTATAAATTAACTTTAACAATTGACGGGGAGTCGTACCGATGACTACCCCCGAGGTCAGCGCGAAACAAGTTAGTTAAAATCTGTTTAACTGTCGAGTTACGAGCAACCGATCCGGATATGATCGGCTGCTTAACCTGATGGCATACGTCTCACCGTGTGACGTATGTATCTCTGACGTAGAGAGCTTTGACGTAGAAGCTTCCTACGTCACGCGCGTCTTCTCTCGTGAAGTGGTTCCCGCGAACCACCGACCTGTCTATCCGTGCGAGTATTGTCACGAGAGGGGGGAAAGGAGGAACGCTCCCTCACCTGGACCGTACAAGATAAATCGGGGCGCGAATATTAGATAGACATGCGGGTCTAAACGTGGTGCACCACTTACCGCGTATCTGAATATCTCGCTTCGGCGGGAAAAGGCTGTGCCACTGAGAGAGAGAGCTCGTACTCGTGTATCTCTCTCTCTCTCCAACGGTCGAGAAGGTTGGATATACCGTGCCTCCTTTTCTCACTGCCTGTGAGAGGTGCTGCTGCACACGTCGACGTGTAGGTTAGTGGGGAGAAGATTCTCACACCCACACACAACGCACAACAGTCCTTTTGCTCTTTTATCCCGTAAAAACAGTCTATGCAAACCCTCTCGTTACCCTCTTGCGCACTATTCTCGCGCGCGTTCCCTGCGCGCGCATCAATCTCGATACTCTTTTCGGTTACTCACCTGATCGGTAACTCGCTTACCGTTATATAATCTAATAAATAATTGAAATAAAATTGAGTTGTCCTGCTTTACCCATTGCAAAGAAAATTTGATTTTTTCATTATTGCTCCCTAATAATAATAGTTGAAGTAAATAATTTATACTGCATTTTTTTTGTTTTGCTGCCTGCTGAACCCAATTTATTTTTTATTTAAATTAGTTTTAATTTGTACATTTCCCTTGCACATATACCCCAATATTTATTAATTTTAATAACATTGCAATAAATATTTGAAATAAAATAAATTTATCGTTCGGTGATATGTATATGTGTGAAGTATATAATATCGGTCTCTCCGAACTAAATGCTTTATTTTAGAATAAAGCAGGCCTATCGTACTTTTTGTCCACTATGGTTGGTGGAATTTGCCAGAGCACGGCCTTTTAAAATAATTAAAGGCGTTTCGTCCTCGATCTCCAGCTTGGACTCCTCAGTAAGGAACTGGAGATCTTACCTTAGACGCCTGTCGCAAGATGAAACGCGACGCCAGCAAGATATTCTGCGGCTATATATATATAGAAAAGAGACGACGATCTCTCCAACGAGTGTAGATAGTCTCTATATACACAGCCGCAGAATATCTTGCTGGCGTCGCGTTTCATCTTGCGACAGGCGTCTAAGGTAAGATCTCCAGTTCCTTACTGAGGAGTCCAAGCTGGAGATCAAGGACGAAACGCCTTTAATTATTTTAAAAGGCCGTGCTCTGGGAAATTCCACCAACCATAGTGGACAAAGAGTACGATAGGCCTGCTTTATTCTAAAATAAAGCCTTTAGTTCGGAGAGACCGATATTATATACTTGACACATTGCAATAAATATTTAACGAATATTTTACTGTATAATTAAAGGTTCTACATATTATTTCCCAGAATAATAACGCTGCGTATATACATACAATAACAATTAAAAACAAATACACATACATATTTTTATTATAAGGAAACTGAATTGTCTGAGGACGCATAGTTTTATCCATCAATCAAAGATTTTCAAGGTAGCTCCGAAATAAATTCAAATATCTCTTTTTCAGGAAATACACCAATTGATTATTTTAATTACTTTTGTGATTCTTCTTTGCTCAAAAAGATTGTAGAGGAAACCAATCGTTACGCAACTCAAAATCCCATAACTCGTTCTTCCCACATGAAAGCTTGGTCCCCTGTCACAAAAACAGAATTGGTAACTTTTCTAGGCCTTTCCATTCTAATGGGCCATATCTGTAAAGGCGATTTACAAAGTTATTGGTCCACAGATCTTTTGCTACACACTCCAATTTTTGGCCAAATAATGCCTCGCGATAGATATATTCACATCCTACGATGTTTACATTTTCACAATAATGAAGAAATCGAAAATCATCCTTTAGTGAAAATAAAGCCAGTAATAGAACACGTGCAAAGCAAATTTTCAGCAGTTCTTACTCCAGGAAAAAATCTGTGCATAGATGAAAGTCTATTATTATGGAAAGGTAGGCTTCGATTCAAGCAGTACATTCCTTTGAAGAGAAATCGCTTTGGCATCAAGATATTCGTGATTGTAGACTGCGAGACGGGATTCGTGTTGGGTTTTATTGTTTATACTGGCCAGGCACTGATTATCAAAAGTTTGATTTGGGTGTTACTGGCGATATTGTAGCTCACTTTTTACAATCTTATTTTTATAAGGGTCATGTTGTATACCTAGACAATTGGTATACATCTCCCACTTTGGCAGAATTTTTACACGATCGTGATACAGGTATGTGTGGTACAGTGAAAGCAAATAGAAAGGGAATGCCAAAGCTTGAAAGCAAGTTAGTTCGAGGTGAAGTACAAGTCCCTCACAACGATGTGTGGATGGCAGTGAGGTGGGAAGATAAACGTAGTGTTCGTATGCTTACAACTGTGCACGAACTTGAATTCTGTGCAAGTGGAAAAAAATGTTACCTAGCAAATAAAGATATTATAAAGCCAAGGTGTGTCCACGATTATAATCAAAATATGGGTGGTATTGATAATGTTGATAGACAATTATCTATAACAGAAACAGTGCGAAAAACAATGAAATGGTATCGAAAGCTTTTTTTTCATCTTATTGATTTATTTGTCTATCCAATGCTCATGCGTTGTATAAAATGAGAAACGTGAAAGCTATATGATTTCCTTCATTTAGATTACAGGTTGCTAGATCATTACTGAAACTTGATCCTTCTGCAAGCATCTCTCCTTACAATGACTCTCCCATTCGATTAGTTGGCCGCCATTTCCCGAGGGAAGGTACAAGTCGAAGATGCCACTTGTGCTCTTTGCGTAAGACTCCACGTAAAACGACATACATTTGCCCTAGTTGTCAAACTCCCCTATGCGCAGCACCATGCTTTGAAGAGTACCATACAAAAGAGACATTACCATAGAGCCAATCATTCCTACAAGAGGCAAGGGGACTGACGGAAATCAAGCACCTCGAAACGTAAGAGGCAAGGGGAATATTTCTTGACATCTTGACTAATGTAGCAGATGTTTGTTGCACTTGTTTTAGAAGTGAATGCGACCTTGAATGTAAATTTTTAAGATCAATGATACCTCAGCTATTTTTTTCAGAATTTTTTTTATTCAGTCCATGACACTATGTACGAAAATCATCAAAAAATTCTATCTATGCTAGAAAAAAAATTTGACCTTGAAAAATAGATTTTCAAGGTCAAGAGTATCTCTAGGATTTTTTTACTATTTTTTTCATGTTCAGCGCGAGAAATGGCATAGAAATATCCTCTAGAGTTTTCCTGGAAAATGAAAAAAAAATTTTACATTGTACTTTACGTTGCCTGCGGGGTGGTCGATTTATCGACCAGCAGTCAGGATGGGAACTCTACCTGAAATATCCAATAATCTCATGTATACATTTTGCATTTTATAAAAAGTCGTTTAGTACTAAAATTTTCCCGCAGCCAAAAGGTTAAATTGATTAATAGTGCGATTTATCAAAAGAAATTCATGTTTCTTAATAAATATATTTAAATTCGGGGTTAATCCTTTAATGAATGGTAATACAAGTCTTGGTCTCCGAATTTGATTCCTGTTTATTAAATTATTATTAATATTAATATTAATGGTATTATTCATGTGAGTAATTGTTATTTAGTAAGAAATTTGTTATTATTTTAATATTTTCTTCGTGAAAAATAGAGTCAGACAGTGAAATCGCTTTGTCAACCAGATTGTAAACCATTGCTATTTTTTGAGATTGTGGGTGGTGTGAGAGAAAATTAAGATAACGACCCGAGGTCGAATTTATTCTATACCAATTGGTTATAGGAGTAGTGTCATTGTATCTATAAACATATAAATCAAGAAAAGGCAATTTACCGTCTGATTCTAGTTCCATTGTAAATTTAAGAGGGTTACAAAAACTATTAAACTTGTTAAGAGCCTCATCAATTTTTTCTTCTTTAATTATTAATAAAGTGTTATCCACATATCTTTTATATAATATTATATCATTCTTAAATTTACTAAGGCATGAGATTTCCAAAATTTTTAAAACCATATCAGGAAGCCATGGGCTGGTACAAAAACCCATAAGAGCACCCATTATTTGTTTATAAGTTTTGTTGTTAAATTGTAAAAAAGTTGAGTCCAAGAGCTGTTCTATCCCTTTCATAAATTCAACCTTAACAAGGGACATTCTGTTTTACAAAAACTTCCATTTTTTCGATATTGCTTGTAAAATTAAATTTTTAGGTAAATTTGAGAAGAGTGAGACTACATCGAAAGAAACCAATCCATAATTAGAGGGAACACTCAAATTGTCTAAAATTTCTTTTAATTCTGTACTATTTTCTAAGTTTGATGCCGGTTTCCGGATATATTTGTTGAATAAATTACTTAATGCTTTATCAAATGCATAAGTAGGACTGTTTAAAGCAGATACTATAATGCGGATAGGGAAATTTTCTTTGTGGATCTTAATTAAACCATAAGCTCTTGGTATGTTAGTGTTTTCTAAATTTAATTTTACGTTGTCAAAACTATTTTCATTCTTAAAAATACCTTTATTTTCCCAATCTTTAATAATTGATTGAATATTTGTTTGAATTTTCTTAAGCGGATATTTTTTTATTTGCGTGTAATATTTTTCGTTATTGAGAGTATCCTCCATTTTTTCATTATACGTGGATTTTTCAATTATAACGCAAATAGCCTCCTTATCTGCCTTTGTGAACATTACATCTTGGTTATTTTTGAGAAATTCAACTGTTTTATTATAATTGTCTGCGATGATTTTATCAGTATAATTTATGTGTTTCTTATTTCTAACGAATTTGTTAACACTTTGTACGAGTTCTTTTTTTTAATTATTATTTCTTAACGCGATCGCTTCATAATTTAAACTATCATTAGTATTATTATCTTGTGTGTTTGATTCGTTTACTTAGAGGTGGATCTCAATATCTTTCCAAATTTCGCAAGCGGTGCTTTTGTTGAAATTGGAGGTAAAATTAAATTTTTCACCCAAACGCAATGTGTCACAAACAAAAAGAGGGATGTCTTTGTTGAACAAATTCACCTACGGTCTCCATATTATAAAATAATGAATAGGTACTTGAAAGGAGTTTAGTAAAGGTACTTGAGAGGGTAGATAGGCACTTCAAACCAATGATAAACAGTTTTATAGAAGAAGATCATCGCGAGTGGGACCAACACTTAGGAGAGTTCTGCTTTACTCTCAATGCAGTCGTCCACTTTACAACTAAATATAGCCCAGCATTCTTAATCTTCGGCAGAAACCCTATCCTGACAGCCCTTATACGAAAGCATCTAGAGTCCTCAGATCCCCCTCCAGCTTCAAATACAGCTTGTTAGAAGATGTATAGACATGACAGTAACTCTAGCAGATCGATGTACCGCGCTGGTCACACTGTATTATGATGGAAAACGAATTTTCGAGGCAATTGCGCGAGTTTTAGCCTTGGCGGTCTGCGAAATTGACCCTAAAGACGCCGTAGAACTTTAAAAAAAAGGCAGAACTAAATCGAATAGATTAATTGTCGCGTAAGGTCTAGGATCCGCGTTCCTAGGTGTCATAAAAGTATCGGGTATGGTCATTACAAAAAAGACCGCACAGGACAGTTGCAGTCAAGAGGAACACAACGCTCAGTGGTGCAAAAACACACCTGAGTGATTCCTCTGCCCAAAACGAGTTATAAAGGTCCGGCGCATATTGCTGCTTGAGGCGCATGCGCTGCGTTTATAGCCACGCTAACGGTACTAATTACGAACGTATCAAAGATGACACTAACGATTCTCTAATACAACATGAATCAGGGTAGCATGGCATATGCGCTTCTGCCTCAGGTAGCGGCGGAGTTCGACGCTCACGTACTCGTTATCCGCGACTAATACAGAAACCGATGATATACCGATGACAGATGATATACCGCGACGAGAGCGAGAGATAGATAGATAAATAGATAGATATAAGTTTATTTGTACAGTACAAAATTTACAATTTTTAAATAAAAATAAAACTATATAAAGGCTTATATAAATACAATATTGTACAATGATATCACAGTAAGTTAACAAAATAAATGATAATATAAATGAAGCAACCGTCAATACATCTATCAGTCACAATAGTAAAATACAATTTAAAATTGGACGACACATAGAATAACAAGATAAATGAATAAATAAATAAAACAATATAAATAAATAAATAAATAGGCAATATAAATAAATGAACAAATAAATGAAAAGTACATTACGTTAAAACTATTCTAGGGCCGAGAAGTATCTCCAAACCGCGGCCTTAAAACCCTTTAATTAGGCCAGACCACGAATTTCTGTCAGTAAGGAGTTCCATAGATGCGCACCTTGTACCTGTAGGAAGCGTTTACCAGTCTCGGTACGCATCAGGAGAGGTACGAGTTCTCTTGTGACCCTCCTTCCAGAGCCCCTGGGTACATCTAGAAAAGAGACTCTTCAGATATGCTGGAACTCGCATACGCACAATCTTGTACATGAGTACCGTTATAAACTACTGTCTCCTAGAATCTGCGCCCAGAGAATATCTGTAGGGTGTCACATGATCATCCCTCCTAATACTACAAACGCAACGCACAAAAGTATTTTGTAAAATCCGTAATCGGTTTCTAATCTGTTGCAAAGCATCCAGCATGACTAATGATCAACAGTCTGTGTGGGGAAACAACAGTGCCTCGACGAGCCACTTTCTAAGAGCCTAAGTGGTGTATTTGCTAAAAAATCGCAGACTATACAACACTCTATTTACTTTTATTGTGATATTATCTACATGTAACTTCCAAGATAGTTGCTAATCCAAAACCATACCAAGACTTAGAACCCTCTCCACAAACGGAATATACACGCCATCACCCAAGCCAATGCCACGACTACCATGGTTGTAGAAGTCCGAACAAAATTTACGACAACCAAACAAAGTAGCTTGAGTCTTAGAGGCGTTAAGTTTCAGTGAGGCGCGCACAGCCCAATCCTGTATTGCAATTGCGACTCTTCGAAGTTCTGCTATCCCCCCCATCCAGATCAGAGTATGGGAGTTGCAAGTAAACCTGCAGATTATCTGCATACAAAACACACTGGGCACCTGCAGGATGAAGTACGTCACGTAAATCATTAATGTATAGGCAAAAGAGTAGGGGTCCCAGGACTCACCCTTGCGGCACCCTGGCTCCCAGGTTTGTTGTAATCTAGGAAGAAAAGTTACCAGAAGAAATAATAGCCTGTACAAGACAAAAAGAATTTAGCCACAATAAGATAGACCTGGAGAACCCTATTTGCCTTTAGTGGTCAAGTATTTATTATTATTATTATTTAATTCTAGCGAGTTCGGCCTTTACAGGCCTTTAAACGCATGGGTGATCCCTTGGCGTTCCTCAAGTACGGTGGGTTCATTCAAAAGCGCTATTCCAAAAGAAAATGATCTTTTGAATGTCCTCTGCCGCAAAATCTATTTTATGAAGAAAGAATTCCCCAAGGTGCGTTCTCCTTCTACTCATTAGGGCTGGACATTTGCAAATAATGTGCAGTGTTGTCTCATCCTCTAATTTACAGAATCTGCATGTTGGGCTTTCACTTAGTCCTATCATGTGTCTGTATTTAAGCAATGAGCCATGGCCGGTTATTATCCCTGACACTAACCTGGCATTTCCCTTGCCTAATTTAGAGACTTTGGAAGACTAGTCTCCTATCATTTGTGGTTTAATAAACCCTTTTGCTACACTACAGTCTGATGTATTTGCCCAGGTCTTTTCATGAATCTTGGCTATCCACTCTCGGGTTATTCTTGTGAATTCCAAGTTGCAGATACCCACTACTGGCTCTGGTCCGATGAACTTCTCCCTACTTGCTTGTTTAGCAAGTTTGTCTGCCACTTCGTTTCCCCTGATACCAGTATGACTTGGCACCCATGACAGGGTCACGAAGCGGAAACTGGCAAGTTCATTCAGAGCTTTATGGCACTCCGTTACCAGTTGTGATGTGGTAGCGGGCGACTCCAGGGCTTCGAGAACACTTCTATTGTCCGAGCATATATATAAATGCTCTTTGGACTTATAGGAGGCTGCCCAATGAGCACAGTGGATGATGGCCAGCAGTTCCGCCTGGTATACAGTAGCATGCGTCTCTAGTGGAAAGGTCTGCCCTTTTCCATCTCTCCTTCTGTACACACCAGCTCCTGAGCACCCCACATTTTTAGAGCCATCTGTATACCAGACGTCCCCAGATGCAGGAAGTCGGGTCTTTTGGAATTTCCAGTCTTCCTTTGAGGAGAGACTAATCCTGTATTTCTTATTAAAAAGGTAAGCACTAGTTATCCTATCTACGGCCATGTCCTGCCAGCCTCCTTAGAAATTGACTCCCAGTGACTTCCCTTTTCTCTCTGAATTCCTCTCAACTTTGAGGAGTCCTTTAGATGCCTCCGCTTCTATTGTAAAAGGCAAGGGCTCTATGCCTAGAAAGGCCCCTAGAGCAGCCGTCGGCGAGGACTTGGCCGCCCCTAGGGCACATCTCAGCACGAGACCTCTCAACTTTTCCGATTGCAAGGCTGCAGATTTACGTACTATTCTATTATTAACCCATTTATATTTTTTGGTGAAGACCACTACCTCAGTTTTGTCTGGGTTGACATTAAGTCTTGTGGACTCACACCATTTCGCCACAAGGTGAATGGCCCGCTGAAGACGCTGCATGACGGCCTGCAAGAAGGGTCCACGCCCGATGATTAAAATATCATCAGCATAGCCCACAACTTGATGACCCCCCACTGACAGCGCATCCAGCAGACCATCCACCACAAGACACCACAAAAGAGGTGACAGCACTCCTCCCTGTGGGCATCCTGAATTGACATTACCTCTAATCACAGTGTCACCTTTAGTTGTTTCCAGCAGCCGGTTACCCAGCATATGGCAGGTCCATTCAACAAGCATCCCAGGGATCCCATGTTCAGTCATAGCCAATCGGATGACGTCCCGAGACGTATTATTGAAGGCCCCTTCTATGTCCATCGCAACCGAAACTGCAAATTCTCCACAATCCAGCTGCGATTGAATGAGTCTTTTTGCTCTGCGCAGAGCGGTCTCCGTTGAGTGACCTGCTCTGTAGGCATGTTGATTTCTATACAGAGGCTTATTATTTAGAACCTCATCTCTCAGGAACCTATCTACCAGTCTTTTTAAGCTCTTCAATATGAATGTGGTTAGGCTTATAGGCCGAAAGTCTTTCGGCGTTATGTAGCTTTGTCTCCCTGCTTTTGGAATGAAGACCACCCTCACTTCCTGCCATGCTGTGGGTACATGACCAAGAATGAGGCTGGCTCTAAAGATCTTTATCAGTGACCCAAGAATGCAATTCTCAGCCTTCTGAAGAAGAATCACAAAGATTTCATCCATGCCAGGGGATTTGAAAGGTCGAGAGGATCGTATAGCCCATTTCACCTTTTCTTCAGTGATAATAACCTTGGCCAGGTCAAGATGGCAGCGTGCTTGTGACACCTTCAGCTTATCCCTGGTTTCAGTTATCTCATTGTATTCCGTTTCTAGTCTCGAAAAACCTGGAAAATGGCTACCGATGAGGTGCACCAGGGTATCCTCATCAGAGAAAGAAAACTTATTGTCTGAGAGCTTTAGCGAGCCAGGGAAAGCTTCTGGGTTCCTAGACAAGATCTTGTCCAGTCTAGACGCCTCATTGCCGCCCTCTACTTCCTCACAAAAGGTGATCCAGCTTTCCCTTTGAGCTTTCCTGATTTCAGATCTATACTGATCTCTTTCTTTCTTGTATTTGTCCCAAGAAACTTTACCTTGTCTAGCTCTCTTGAGTAGGTTTCGAACAGATCCTCTCAAGTGTTCTAGCTTCTCTGACCACCAGCGGACTTGGCCCTCAGGCTTTTTCCTACTCAATGGGCAGTTTTTTTCAAAAGCTTGGCGGAGCGCTTCTGTCAACTTCCGCGCAGCTTTTTCCAATGTGGGGATGTCTTTTACGAAGCCTAGAAATTCCCGAAGGTATTTCTCCAGGTTCAATTTGAAACCCTCCCATCTTGTATGCCTGGGGTTTCTGACGAAGCCAATTTCCACTAGCGGCCTACACTCAACCTCCATTGCTATTTGAGCATGGTCCGACAGCGTAGGTTCATCAGTGACCCTCCAGTTTTTAATTCTGCTTGATAAGGCAGAGGAACATAGCGAAATGTCAATGACCTCCGCCCTTACTGCATTTTGGAAGGTAGGTTTACTTCCGGTATTGATAATGTCCAGCTCCGTAGTGATGAGGTAATCCAATAGTGTGAATCCTCTATTATTCACATTGGAGCTGCCCCATAATTCATGATGCGCATTTGCATCACAACCTATTAAGACTAGCCAATTTTGTTCCTGACAGTGGTTGATCAATCTGACAACCTCTTTCGACGGGACATTGGTATCTTCGTATGGAAAGTAGGCTGAGGGAATGATAAGTCTGCCTATTTCTCTGACATTGATAGACACGACCATTAGGTCACCTGTACAAAGATCCCAGAGAGGGACGGCATTTAGTCCTTTAATGACAATTTCTGCTCTTGGTTTCTCTGCATTCGGATCTCTAAAGCATTGTAAGCTACCTAGACCTTTAACAGCCCCTTTCACAGTGCAAGGTTCTTGGATTAGTGAGAGGCCTGTGTGCACCTTAGCCATACTCCTTTGCATTATTGCAGAGGCGCCTTTGCTATGGTGCAAGTTAATTTGGGTTATTGACAGATTTGGAGGAGCCAATTATGTGCTCTCCACCTCCATCTCAACCACACCCCCCGGCAGATCTTTCTGGGTTACCTTAAAGGTGACTCTGCCCAGATCCAGCCAGGGCTTGAAATCAAGGGCTTTTAGTGCACTGACCTGAGACTCGGGCAGCATGAAGATGCGGAGGTAGCTGTACTCCCGCTCCTGCCTTCCCGAGTCTTCCGAGAGGTTGATCGCTCTCCAACATGATGTTTTCAGGGTGGGATTGACAGGGTGGGATGACTCCTCCAAACGCCGCAGTACTGTAGCCGGCTCCTCCTTTGGCTTGGGGAGCCACACTACGGCTTTCAGCATTTTCTGGAGGAGCTCAGCCCCACCCACTTTTGTTTTTAACCCTTCGGGCATCAAGGAGGCTGCATTAGATAGCAGCCATTCCTTTGATTCCTCGTTAGAGGCCTCGAAGACCAATACCCCCCCAACGCAGCTCGACGACTCAAATCTCGGGTATCGCTCCTCAGGATCTCTCTGAAGGCAGTCCTGACCTTGACAAGAACTTCCTGGGTGAGGCACACCTCAGGGTAACACTCGTCAGTCAGGACCACAATCCGGGGATTGGACCTTTGGGCAGCCGTGAGGCTACCTCTGTGCGGCCCAGAAGATTCCAAATTTGAGGCCTCTTTAAACTTGTGGACACTTGGAGGGCCGAAATGCCTTTTGTTGCCCGGCGATGCTCCGAGCGGCGAACCTCTGGCCTCTTTCCTTCTCTTTGTAATCGTCGGGGTTTGCGTTGCTTCAGGGTGATTTGGCGGGCCACTTCTATTAGCCTCTCCAGCCGCCGCCTTGAGTTTTTCAGCTTCTTCCGGTAGGCTCCACATTTCTTATTGGGAAGATGCGGTCCAAACAACGGAAGATTAATCGTACTACCTGGTTCGGGGGCACGTAGACCTTCTGGTAAAGTATCAGTGGTCCCAGTCTCAGGAGACTTAGTATCCGAAAGGGGGGTTTGTGATCCCTCCCTGCTGTTTGAGTCAGCTATCTCATGGGCTATTGGACCCCTTGGTGTCGAAACGTCAGGGTTGCCAGCTTCTAGAGCCAGTGAAATGGTGCTGGGTTTTTGGATCACCTCCCTTAGGGTTGCCTCGGCCTGAGCTTCAGCTTCCTTGGGGGGCGGGTCCACCTTCCTGCTGCGTTTATTTGTTTTTATTTGTTTTAAAAATCATTCCATTTTGATCCCACGAGTGTTAGGGAAATATAGGTCACCCCCGGCAGAGCTCTAATGCTGTATTATGTCATTCGACGGGGAAGGCTAACTATTTGGGAAGGGCGCTCGGTATCCCCAAGGCACCATTTGAGACCCCTAGTTACCCCCAGGGGCCAACGAGTCTGCTCGGCACGGTTCGCATGATGCCTTCAGATTAGGGGGGTGTGTATACCTACCCAGGTCCACCATCTCTGGATAGGGGGTTGTTTGTTGGTTCTGACCGAGACTGCTAGGCCTTCTTGTCCCCCTCAGACAAGGAGGGCAAGTCAGTCCTGTTCTCCCGCCCGTCCCTTGTCGGGTTCTCCCCGTCTTTGTCGGATCCGGAGTCAGTCAGTGCCGAGGTCAGTCTGGGGTGCCAGCAGACCCCTGCCCCCCTCCCCCAAATCCTTCCAGGGTAGAGAGAGAATCCCGCCGCCGGCCCAGGAGAGCTCCTATTAGGGAGATCCAGACAAGTCGTTAGGACTCATGCCCGAACCGTGAAGACCGGAAGAGTCAGGGCCTTTAACCCCAAGTCCCGGAAATTAAGCATCTCTACACACTCAGAACCAGGGATTCCAGTTCCCTAGAGGATTTCTCCAAATAGGGTCCTGTCCTCACTGATCTGAGCTTCTTCAAGGTCCCAAAACCCCTAGGAGAGGCGTGGTCAAGTAAACGAGTAGGAGATATTGTGTCAAACGCCTTGCTAAAGTCGAACAACAGGAGTATTGTAACAAGTATTATGTCGATCCCTGTACGTATGTCTTCTGTCTACATAAGCAAAACAGTTACTGTTGAGTGGTATGGTCGAAAACCAGTTTGTATGCACTTTTTCAAGAGGATAGTATGAGACTTTTGTCAGAGATTGGAGAAAATGTTTGGCGAAAAAGAAGAGTTACATATTTTGACAGGAAAATTACCAATAACAGGCAAGGACCCGACTATAACACTTTGCATTATGCCGTCCGCCCCACAAGGCTGCGAGGAATAATGCGAGATCGCCAAGATAACATCATTTATATTAATCTCTTTAAAGAGGAAACCTGCATTTGTAGTTTGTTGAATTATTACAAGGCGGCTCTAATCATCCTCCAAAGAGGAGACTGATACACCAGCAAATAGCACCTTCAATTCCTCAAGTGTAAGAACATTCAAGTCAATCGATCACCAGGAAAGGAATCCGAAATTGCGCAATTCTTTTTAAACAGTGTCATTGTGAAGAGCCTCAGATATACAATTTTGATAATACTCTGTTTTCATTGCCTCGGTTATATCATCTGTATGTCTGTAATATAAAGAAAATCTTCAAGTATTTTTGAGTTCTTCGTAGACTGGCCAGGACTTACTTGGTTTGCTCGACTTGGATTGCGACGCTCTAGGGGACCCTGGTTGTTGATCTCTCTCTCACTCTCTCTTTCTCGTGTTCTCGTCTCTCTGCTGCGATCCTATCGGTTTGATATAACTTCCCGGTCTCTAAATCACCGCGCGGGGGACGATACTGCCGGTGAGTCGTGCACACCGGACTTCCGGCGCGGTCGCGCATGCGCATTACGCGTCTTCGACGGTAGACTCGCGAGATTTCGTTCATCGCGATCTGTTTACCGTAACAATATATATATGGGTGGTTATCTGTGAAATCGAAGATGAAAAAAATGAATATTCCTATAACTGCGGGAACATATTTTAAAGGTGTCCACCAGTTTTCCTTAATCTTTTTTTGATTTTTTTGGGGCCATTACTTTAAGTTACAGAGAGTCAAAGTTGATATTTTAGCACTTTTTTGCAGGGGATGCATTTTTTTAACTACATTACAAATACTTTTAAAATTATAAATGTATGCTAACACACTCTTGTAAGCCATTTAAACCTTAAATAGTGAAAATCAGCAATTCTGATCCGATCTCTAAAAGCCAAATACTGTCTAAAAGATGTCTTTTTATAGTCAGAAACTGTCTATAAATTTCAAAATGGTCTAAACCGTTAAGACCACTTTTGATCAAAATATCTGGGAAAAGTATTTAAAATATTAATAGAAATGTATATTTGTTTTTAGCTCCCAGGGGATGCATTTTTCACTAAAAACATAAGTATGACTTTTTTTGTAAAATTTTTCGAACTTTTCAGTAAAAATACTTTTAAAGACATAAATGTATGCTGTCACACTCTTGTAAGCCATTTAAACCTTAAATAGTGAGAATCAGCAATTCTGCTCCAAACTCTGGTAACCTAATACTGTCTAAAAGATGTCTTTTTATAGTCAGAAACTGCCTAAAAATTTCCAGAGTGGGTCTAAATCATTAAGATCACTTATGGTCAAAATATCCGGGAAAAGTGCCCGAAATATTAATAGAAACGTATATTTGTTGCCTTATAACGATGAACCCGTTAGCAAGATCATTTCAAAATATTTTATTCAGTTACCTTGGAGTGGTAGAAAAGCATCTCCACTTATTTCAGTATTAATCTGATCTCCTGTAAGCTGTTAAAAATACAAATATTACTATACATTTATAAAAAATTAATTTCTAAACATTTATAATGCTGGATTTTTAATTTTACAACCACTATAAGAATTATGATATTAATCTGAAGGATTACTATAAATGTATCACACGTTGGATAGCTCGATACAATTTTGTTAGTGATTTTCACTATTTTGAATTAAAAACCCACTTTGGGATGATTGTTAGTGGAGACGAAGACAAATATTATACTGCGCGAATGATACATCAAACGTTGAGCGATGATGCGAATGATTTAAAAATGATTTGAAAATAATTAAACCAATATTGTATGAAGTGAACGATGTAAATTAGGCTTCTCAGTGGTGCAATATGAACGTAGGCAATGCATATGACAAAAGACTTAATCACTATGTTTGATAGATAAATTATAAAGTCTACCTTAATACTTGGAGATTTGGATTGTATTATAAAATCTTTTGAAAATGATTTGATGTATTTGCTTTTTGCAGATGCTGATTTCAATGTTGAGTCTATTTTCGCATTACTAGATATTAAAGTTACAAATGTAAAAAACATACCGAGACAAGAGCTTTGAATTTTATTAAAAAAAAACTTAACTCGCTCAACTCGCTAATTTTATAAAAAAAAAACGCAACTCGCAACAAGACTAACCGAGAACCTGAATTATTTTCAAACTTTAAAATTTTTATCTCCTACAATATGTTTACAGCCTCGTCGTCCCAAATTTAGTAATCTTCCGTTTTTTGATGATTTCGCTAACAAGTATGATTTAGATGTAATGGAAATTCAATACAACAAATTGTTGAGCATAAGTTGGGACGAAATTTTAAGAGTAAAACAGCTCAATGATGCTTTTAAATTTTGGACGCAGGTCTATTTATATCAAAATGCAGGTTAAAGATGTGTTTTTCGGGAGTTTGCATTTTTTGCTTTAACCTTGCTATTATTACCATCCATTAATGCGATAGTGGAGCGTGTATTTGCCATTATGAACAGATAGAGGGAACTAGTCAAGCGAATGCTTTCATCAGTTTCATCACAGCTAAGTCGCCCACCCGATTTTGCTGTGAAGAATTATGAATTAAAATTGATATATTCACTAAAGGTGTAGTAATAAACAATTTGAGCATACTTGTATATATAAACTAAGTGTGCTATATACGATTGAAAATTCGAGCTACGTAGCTAAAGCATATGCTCTCTTTACATTATCTCGAATAGCTTTACATCTCAAGAGAAATTTATTACACAGGTGGGATTTGAAGCAACCTTTTGATTTAACAATTTTTCATTCCAATTCACGATTCCATTGCAGGCTGTTGACTGATTTGCTGTATTTCATGCAAATTAAGGAGAGAAGCGCATGTGTATAAATGGTAACTTAGCTGATTTACGCAGACATACAATTAGTTTTCTCATCAGTGGTCATATATAACCGTTCTATCGCGCAGTCTTATAGGGAAAACTTATATTTTCATGTTACCTCCACATCCAAACAAAAAAGCAGAAGTTTGATTTTTCAATAATGACGTCTTAGAAATAATAAGTTTCTGACCGTGGGCGACAATATTTTAATAACAATTGAATAAATACTCCTATTAGATGCTTGAGAGGTAGCGACACCCTCAGCATTAACATTTTTATCACCCCAGATACGAGCTACCATTATAGGCGAAAATAGTGATTCCAGGCCTAATAATTGTAGAAAACGATGCACTATTAGCTCAGGTGAAAGGTCACGTTCCGACGGTAAACCTGAGATTTTAATTTTACAAGCATCTACTATAATTTTAGATTCAAATTGTACATTAAGTTCGATTATGAAAAGACACAATTTCATTCTGAGTAGCATCGCGTGTAGCAGTGACAAGAGTACATAGAGACGATACATCGTTCACAAGTTTTATAATAGTTTGGTTAAATTTGGGTTGAAAGTTAATAAACTAGCGCGGAGTGTCTGAATCATCCATTTCTATCCTCATAACGGAATTTTTAAAATACACGGTTTTCGCTTTTAAGTTATTGAGAAGGGCTGAATGAGAAATCGCCGGAGTAACATTAATACATCGCAATTTAGTGTTTACAATTTTTGGAGGTGTAAAAGAAGCGCTACGCTTATAATAATATGTTGCCGTAGATGTCGAAGGTACTGACGTCACAAGAGTTGATACCGATTTGTCATCAAAGACCCTTTTCTTAACAGTAAAGCGAGCGCAGTAGGGATCGTTGCAACGGATAAGCGACGTTTCTATCGAACCAAGCGGATTCGTACAACTTTAATGTACAACTTAGTTAATCTTCCACACTTAGTACAATCAATACAGTCAATTACTTCTAAATTAACAATCTTACCGCATAAAGAACATTTGTCGACGTTCATAGGTTGCGCCGAAGTCTGTCGACACGCGAAACGATTTTCCCGAACGCCGAAATCAGAGTGACCCAGGTGCCGATCAGACGACATCTTACTCGCCTAACTATATGCACTACGGTGAGAAGGAAGGGAGACGCATTGCCCTTTGGTTTCCATCATGCAAATCGTATCGAACAGCCTTTCATACCTCAGGACTCAATAATCATACGTATGATTAAGAGTTGACCGGGTTTCCCCGAATGACGCGCTCGCAATGTTTATTAGCCGTAATAAACGTTGCCTGTGCAAACTAATAAATGTGGAAAATACTCTATTTATCTATCGGGTAAAAGATTCCCGAGCCCGGGCCCTACTTGTCTTAACATGTTGTAATTGTATCAGAATAATCTATGCATATTTAATAAAATTACATTATATATTTGAACTTGTATGATAAACCGAGCTAAAAAACATAATCTAACTTCCATGAAGAATTTATATTACTAGGACACTTTATAAAAAATTATTGCAGTAGAAAGAACTGAAATAAAAATGAGATTTATAAATATTTCAGTCGTAAAATAACACATTTTTTTCAGAAAAGTAACCTACATTATTTGGCTTACTTTTTTTATTTATTTTATTCTTCACAATCTTACAGTACATAATTTATGTACTGAATATCAAAAAACACCTTCTACGAAGGTGTGAGAATTTGTAAGTATGGTCCAATTCCAATCACACTTTTACAATTGTTATTTAATAGTTAATTATCCAATTTTGATGCATAATTTTTATCTACTTAGAACAATATTTTTTTAAATTTATTTTGATTCTTAAAAGGTTCCTGCAATAGTTAATAGAGAAATCATATTGGAATCAGCAAGTATTTCTGTTGAAAAATATCAATTTTGTTTCAGAAAAATATACTACACAAAATTTATTTAACAATTTTTAGCTCTGACATGACTCACAACAATAATTGAACAATAATATTTATAATAATAATCATTTCTGCAAAATTAATTTCTTCATATCTAATAAAGCGAAAATGTCTCTTTTTTATTGCATTAAAAAAAGAATCATTCACCACCGTTGGTTACGTGTATCAGCACTTATTTTGATCTACTAATCGTGCACGATTTTGAAATGATTGTCTATTTCTACCTATCATCTACAAATAATAATCTAGTGTTATTACTTATGTGTTATATATTATTTATAAATAACTTAATTTAACTCAAATTAACTGCAGGGTCATATTTTAATATTAATTGCTATAACAATATATAGATTTCATGAGAAATATTAAGAACCATTTAACGTAGCTTACCTATTGTCTTCAAATCTTCATAGATAGAAATTCAGACAAACAGATGCCGGAATAGGAATGAACAGAAAAATCACAATTTAGGAAATCGAATAAGCGATGTTTACGTCATTCGATAACCTGCAGCAAAAGGTGAACGGTATAACAAGCATAGCAATGACCCGATTAATCAAAATAAAACGGTGTTAAAGAATCGAAAATCGAAAATATTTTTATTTCGAAAATTGATAGAAAATTGTGTAGGATTATCGTTTGCTTTAACGAGTCAAGTTATTTATCAAATTGCACAACGTTTCGGAGACAAATTTGCCTTCAGCTTCAGGTGCTAAACTTTATTAACAATAATTGAGGAGCTGGATGCAAGAACACGCCGAGCGCGGCGAATGGATAGAGGAGGCGGAGAGAAATTAAGAAATTGACGTCACCGTGACCAAATTTTTTAATTTGCCGAAATTAATTAAAAAAAATACTGTCTTATGCAGAATTAAAAGACGCAACTTTTTTCTATTTAATGTTTTTCTGTACGATGTGCAGATCAGATGAAAAAAATTAAGAACTGGAAATTTAGAAAACGGATTTTTAATCCATTTTTTGAAATTGAATCGCTGTAACTTTGACAAATCTTAATGAAATTCCCTGATTTTTCGTACAGATACTTAATATAGTCTAACGATAAATATAAACCTGTAAAAAATTCTACTTAAACAAATTTTATACAACATTTGATCTTAACGTAAATAACAAGCTTTTAATACGGTTTCAGTATTCAGTAGTCGAAAGTGTGTTGTAAAGTCTTAGACTTCGCAAACTTGCAGCGAGAGATTTGTTCGTTTATATTTGAAGATAATTTCTTAAAAATTTCAGCTTATCTGGATAAAAAATGATAGAGCGATTTAAAGAAAACTAACTAAATACTTAACTAAATTACATAAAAATAAAGATGTTTTATAGCATCAAAAAGCAATTATTATTTAAACCATTTTTATGCTGTAGTTTGATACAATATTACAATGCGATTTTCAATAAATAACAAAGACGGCCACTGATTTAAGCCGCGAAGCAGATGACCATTACGGCGTCGAAGTCGATGTTCATTTGTTTACAATTTCGGTGTTTATCTTGATGAGTGTACATAAAATTTATTTCTCTGATTTCGACGCTTGCTCTATCTGCGAAATTTTTTATCCAAATAAGCTGAAATTTTTAAGAAATTATCTTCAAATATAAACGAACAAATCTCTCGCTGAAATTTTACGAAGTCTAAGACTTTACCACACAGTTTCGGCTACTGAATACTGAAACCGTATTAAAAGCTTGTTATTTACGTTAAGTTCAAATGTTGTATCAAATTTGTTTAAAGTAGAATTTTTTACAGGTTTATATTTATCGTTAGACTATATTAAGTATCTGTACGAAAAATCAGGGAATTTCATTAAGATTTGTCAAAGTTACAGCGATTCAATTTTAAAAAATGGATTAAAAATCCGTTTTCTAAATTTCCAGTTCTTAATTTTTTTCATCTGATCTGCACATCGTACAGAAAAACATTAAATAGAAAAAAGTTGCGTCTTTTAATTCTGTATAAGACAGTATTTTTTTTAATTAATTTCGGCAAATTAAAAAATTTGGTCACGGTGACGTCAATTTCTTAATTTCTCTACGCCTCCTCTATCCATTCGCCGCGCTCGGCGTGTTCTTGCATCCAGCTCCTCAATTAATTACTTTATATAATGCCAATATAATCGTCTACAACAAAAATTCTTTACCTTGTGATTGTCGCATTGCGTTTGAAACAAAAATTGTCAGTATTTCGGAGTGTCAATTCTTAACTATAATAATAATTAACATTACATTATTAATCAATGAATATAGCAACAAGATTCAATAAATAGTTAACAAAATAATCACAGAAGTTATAAAGCAATCAAAGTCACACTTTTCTTCTTGATTTTAATCAAGTGAATTGTTTAATATTTTAAATAATTAATAATTTAAATAAATGAAATAAATAAACAAAACCTCAAAAAAAACATGTAAACTTTTAATAAAATTGTTTATGAGACGATACATTCGACTACGACACAAATATTCAACTGATTACGATTTAAATTTCGAACATGAAATTGACTAGAAAAAATCGCTAAATATAGATAACTATATACCTAACTAAGTACATGTAATGGGCCTGGTTTGGGCAGCCGAGTCGAGCAGACGTGTTTTGATCGCACTCTACAGAAGTCTATAATATATATTAGTTTATAGTGCTCAGTGTGATAGTGAGAAATAATTTTGTGCTTATATCAGGAGCCGCTCGACCCAAATAAATTTAAGTGAAAATAACCAAATGTCTTTAACCTACGCTAATGCAGCTTTCGTGACCGAAAAAGACCAAGCAATAGTTATTGACTCTATTGAAGGATGTACGATCGATGACTACCTGGATGGACTCGAACAATTAACCGATTTAAAAAATGTTAAATTTATTTCCGAAGTATCAGGAGGACGAGTATGTACATACCTTTTAAACAAATCTCTAGCAGAAAAATTAGCCAACGTACAAATTAAAGTAAAAAAGTTATAATCTTACTATAAGGCCACTTCTTGAAAAAAATAAAAGAGTTATATCAAACGCCAGCCCAAGTATACCCAATGAAGTAATAACTGAAGCTCTTAAAAATAAAGGTATTACAGTGGTGTCTCATATGCATTAAATCAGAGCCAGCACAGTTAAACCAGGCTGTTCGCACATCTACTCTTTTAGACAACAAGTTTATATTAAAGAAGATGAGCACAAATTACCAGAAAATTTGCAAGTCGTCTATCAAGATATTCCACACTGGATTTACCTCAGCACAGAATCGACTCACTGCTTTGTGTAAATAAAACCTTTAAAAGACCACCAGCTTCAGCGTTATCAGAAAGCTCTCATCTAACAGAAAAGCCAAAATTCAAAGAAAACAGTAACGCATCACCACCTAAGGATAAAGTTTCTAAAACAGGAAAAAATAATGATTTTACGAAACCACAATTTAAAAAAGCAAAAGTTCAACAAGACAATATAGAAGAGACACAAGACGAAGAATCAGAAATAATTCTGCTCCCTGCAAAACAAGCAATACAAGAAGACCCAACAGATTTATTTTAAATTACAGTCAATTTAAAGCATTCATGGAAATATCATATGGTCAACGTAACATCAAAGCTATTGCGAGTGAGTTTACAAATGAAGAGGAAAAATTAAAAGAGTTGATTGAAGCCTTACACCCGATCATAGAGGATAAAATACTAAAAGCCAGAATGATTCGTATTAAAAAGAAACTAAGTTTGCAAGAAGATTCGGATACAGACAGCTCGCAATCACAAGAATATTATTAATTGAAAATTATCGATGATTCGTAAAAGCATAAAAATACTATTTTGGAACCCAAGAAATTCAAACAACAAAAAAGAAAAACTTGAGAAAATCATCGAAGGCCAAGATATTTTGCATATGTGTGGAATCGTGGCTCACCGATAAAGTACAACATTTCAACATACCAGGCTTCAGAACCTTACGAAAGGACCGCCCAGCCAGCAAAGAAGGGGGAATACTTATACTAGTGCGTAATAATTTAGCAATTAAGGAGCGTACCAATCTAATAAGTCCAAACGATGCCGTAGAATTAGCTGGCGTAACAATTACAAATGTAAATCCGAATAAAGAATTAATTGCTTGCTATAGACCGCCCAAACATCACTCACAGAAAGTCAATGGGAAAGCATATTTAATGACGTAAACGATAAGTCACACACATTATTCATAAGTGATTTTAACGCACACCATACTAGCTGGAATTGTAAAAACATAGTAGTAGTGGGGAAAAATTATTTAATACATATATGAACAAAAATCCATTCCTGCATAACACGGAAACGTTAACATTTACTTAACTTTACAATGCATATCAATCGAATATTGATTTAGTATTCTCTAGCAATAAACTAGCAGGAAAAATTGACGTTATAGTGAGTGATGACTGCTTCGAGTGTGATAGGATTATAAGAATAAGAAAGACTAGTTTTAAAAAATGGAAATTTTCAAAAAAAGAAATAATGACTTTGTAGAATACAAAAGAAAACCGAGCAATCGCTACTAGACTAATAAAAATGAAAAAAGAGAACATTATAAATTATTTACGCAAACTATTAACTACAGAACAAATTCCAAGTATGTTTGGAATACTCTAAAAATTCTCAAAGACAAATGGGTCAAAGTAAATCACAATTCAACAAATAATATCCAACAAACTATTGAAAAAGGATATTAGCTCTTGATAAAATCAGCCCTCCTTGGTGTACTACGAACCCAGAAGCATTGCCGGAATGTGATTTAAATAATTTTCTTAGTATGGGATTTACGTATGCTGAGTTCAACATGGCACTTGTCAGCAAAAATACTGAATCTAGTCCAGGTATAGACGGAATTGACTACATAATAATGCAAGAAATTCCCATTAAATACAAATTAATATTATTAGATATCATGAACGAAATGTATGAAATGTAGGAAAATTAGGATGTATGTAGGAAAAATTCGTAAGTTCATTTTATAAATGAAAACTGATGGGGAGAGTGTTAGACCGATATACCTACCTTCTTGTCTTTGTAAGCTTTCTGACACCCTGCTAAAAATAAGTTGCAATGGTGGCTGGAGCGGAGTAGCAATCTCCCTACCAGTCAAACGGAATTTCGCAAAAAACATTCGACTTGTTGCAACATAACAAACATTTTATTATTCACTGAAGAAGCGTTTAGTCGCAAAAATGATGTATTGGCGACGGTTCTGGATATTAGTGGAGCCTTCGACAATGTAAACATTTCTATATTACCCAAAAATATTAGCAGACATTGGTTGTCCTTTAAATTTAATTAAATTTATCAAATTTTTAACGTATGAGCTAAAGATATTCACTGATTTCACGGAAGATGCTGCCAGGGTTGTATATAAAGATACTCCACAAGGTGAAATCCTAAGTCCGTTATTATATGTGTTTGTCGATTTAAACATTAAAAACTAATATGCGTGAGTCTGAAGGAATAGAGTGAGGAATCGTGCTAAGGTAAATTAATAAATGATATACAGTGAATAAAGTTAGTATAAAATGAATAGAATATTCATATTATAAAAACCCCGTTAAAGTGGGGAAAAAGCTTTGGTATACAGGAATTAATTAGAATAAATACATGAAGTTATATTACAATTACTGTACAAATATTTATGAAACATGATAATCCAGTAGTTAGAAAGTGATTATTAATATTAAATAACGTATAATATAAATCTAACGCGAATGATCAGTCACTTAATCTACATATTTACGAAATGAGTGTTGAGGTCTTGTACTGGTGCGTCGTGGTCCTTTATCCAGTAACTTTAAATTTTTCTTTGATCGCCTAGTCGATCGGTGAGAACAAGCAAGTTAAGAAGCTAACGGTTAGCAGTGGTCGCACTATCATTGAACCTCACAACAACGGTTAGCAGTGGACGCACTCTAGCCGTACCGCACCACACCGGTTGGCAGTGGATTCGCTCTCGCCGAACCTTATAACCATGGTTGGCAGTGAACCCTATCGCTGAACCTTCCAACCACGGTTAGCAGTGAACACTATCGCCGAACCTCACAAAGGTTAGCAGCGAACCACTATCGCCGAACCACAAACCAAATAAAACGTCGTATAATTCACTAAAACAGTCTACACAGGACCACGCACGCACACAGTCTCGAATACAGTTTATAAGGTAAGTCCGCGTGACTTTACCTTGCTTACTATCCGCGCGACAAAATATATATATGTATATTTTGAAAAAGAGCACGGACGATTTCCTATTTAACGCGTTTGACCACTCGAGACGAAGTGTCAATGTTGTCTCGTCAACAACTCGCAACATACTGCTATGCGAAAGAGAGAACGCACCCTGCCTCGAACCTAACCCTCCAGGTAGTGTTACCCAAACGCACCGAATATACTCCATGTATCGGAGGACGATCATATATTCATCATATGTTCGAAGCTATGCGCGGCGTCGCTTCGTCTTCCTTTATTACCTAGAGTATGCACGTTCTTACACGAATCGTAAGCTTTGTCCGTTGTTTCACATATGTTGGGGAAATCCCTGCGCTCGGGTTTTTCTTTATTGTTCTATTATACCGTACAGGCGCGAGCTGCTTTAACGGCGGATTTTGAGTCGCGGTACCTGTGGAGAATCCGCGGCGTGATGCTCAGCGGGACAGATATTTTCCAGGACTCCTTAGGAGTTTCGCGATGCCAGAGGATGCCATTACGGAGACAGTGTAAATCCGTGCGAGTTGGTCCGTCGGTGAGTCGTGAAACTATCTCGTTGCAGACGGGGTTCTCCTGTTGGGCGGCAACGATTAGGTCGGACAAGGGCATCAGTTGTTCACTGATGGAGCAAATGGCGTGATCTCCTGGACCTTCGTAAAAGACTGGTTCCGGAGGTAAGAGCCGTTCTTCGTCGTCGAGAAGGCCATGTTCGCCCTCCGGGTTTCTGGACAGGAAGTCAGCCAGCTGGTTTTCTTTTCCTGGGCAATGCTCGATGGTAGGATTGTATTCCTGGAGTAGCAGTGCTTATTTCCGAAGTTTGTCTCGGGTATCTTTGAAGCGCTGCAACCAGATGAGACCCTTGTTGTCCTGTTGAAGATATGAATTTTGCAGAAGTTGAAAATTTGTCGGATCCTACTGACGAATGTAAAATGAAAAATACACGCCATGACCGAAATAAGAAAGATTTTCTTCGGATTATGGCAAAGACATCTAAAAACGAAAATAGTAAAAAGTGAAAACGTGAAGAGATTGATGAAGAAGAAAATGTACTCTCTACGCAAGATAAATCAAAAGTTGATCAAATAAATTTACCTAATGTAACTACATTACCAGTATTACAAACAGAATTACAACCAGAGGTGGTTTCGTTAAGCACGATTAATGGTACAGTTTATTATTATGTCAAAAAAAGCTTATATATTATTCTATCATTACTCATTTTTTACTTCTTTGTTAGATCGTTTAAAATTAGTCATTACGAACCAAAATATTATATTAAGACGTTTGGATAAATTAGATAAAATAATGAATAATTCGCGCAATGCACAAAGTATAAGCAGTATTGGTAGATCACCTAAGCCAGGTGTTCAAATGGTACAAAAGTATTTTCCCATAGATGATGATGAAGATAACAAATTAACAAAAATATCATTTGTCGAAGAACAATTAAAAAATAAAAGTTTTCTTGCTAATGTGGTAAGATTTATACACTCCTAATTAGATAATTAATTTTCGTAAATTTTCCTTTTGAGTTGAGAGTTGAGTAAGATTAAAAACTCAATTAAAAAGCTATTTTAAACTATTCTAGTAGCGTTTTGACATTTAATGATTAATTATTTTGTATTGTTACGTTACGGGTATCGTACTGTGAAGATATTGCATGGAAAACTACAGGGTGGTGTGAAAATGACAGCTGTGTTAATAGTTTAATAATTATTCTAAAAACGAAAATTCAATTTTTTACAGGTAATCAGCATTTAAACTACAATTGCAGTCCAGCTAGATCCAGGTTTACTTCAATATTTACAAACATTCATGTTTCATTTCCAAATAGCTTAGTGATTTTTTTTTCGTAGTCTACTACTTTGCAGTAGTAGTAGTAATTGTGAGAAGGTGGTTAATGCAAAACGTAGTATTTTTTCGCAATAATATCTGCACGAGAATAAAATTGCTTTTTCATTCATGATTTTCAGCGTTTCTATAAGAATATTTGGCTTTTGCACTTCTGCGTGATTATACTATCTTGCTTATACTCATGTTTGCACTAAATCGAATTTTGCGTATCTCATTAAAAATAGTACTTTGTGTAACTAATGCCTGAAATAAGGAATTCAAGCACGTGTTACCTATACTTTTTTTTGACATTGAAATTTGATTTTTCATACCTTGGTAGAGTGTGCGAACTACAACATTAATACGCACCGTGTGTAAAATGCCAAAGTATGTATAAAATTGAAAACAAATTATTGTTTTACACATTTTTCAATTTCACTTATTGTTTGTTAATGTAATATTTTGCATACGCTGCAGAGGTATGTGAATTTCGAATATAAAGAATTTTTAAAAATTATTTATTGTTTCTCCTGAGAGCCACGTGCGCACTAAGATGATATTGAACGGAGAAAGAGGTTGTAGAAAAATTACTATTTTTTATAGGGAAATTGACTTTACATGTAGTAAATATTATATAAATTCGTAGTAACATCTTCTGAAAAAATTGTAATTATTAACAATTGTCAACTCCGTCTCTCGTCTATTAAATGTCATTGCAATTTGTACTAAAAGCTTTTTCTCCGTCTATAAATTAAAAAACATGGACATTTAACGAAATAAATTTTGCGTTACATATTTACTGATTAGCCATCATAACCCATTAAAATGCGTAACTACCCTAGTGGAATCAACAAAAATTTGGTAGCCATTTACTAAGTAGCGTTCTCATGTCAATCTATAAACTAACAAGGATGCTTGGCCAGGTCATCTACAGCAAAGAAACGCTTTTTCGAACCTTTCCTGCCCATTTCATGGTTTTCATTCCAATTTACAAACCTTTTCTGAACATCAAAAATGCTTTTGGAATTTTAAGTAGACTAAGAAAAATGGGCCTTTTTAGCTAGGAATAATAGCTATGAACAAGCTCCTAAAAATGATTTGGCTCAATTTGAGACAAAAATGATAAACGTCGAAATATCTTTAAAAGAACTATTTATATAGCGTAAACAATCGTCTGTATCTATTACAAATGGTAAAATCGATCAAATTTCACAACACGCTTTAAGTTTTGTTTACAGGATTACCCGAAAAGTTGTTTCATATTTGATGAAGGTTATGTCCATCTAAGAAATGGTCAAGAAAGGTGTGAAAAAGCGTTTCATTTTGAGATAGAACCTGACCAGTTTCACTAGCCATTTCTTAGTTTTAAGCCCATTTTTGATATTTAAAATTCTACCAGGGTAGATGCGATATATAACAATTTTTCTAACGTCTACTTTAATTTATAATAGTTTTACTGAACTTACTAAACTAAATTATTATTTAATTTAGTATATATCATCCCTAGTAGCAAATCATTTTATTTCTTACTATAAAGTAGGTATTTTTAATAGAAATGGGTAAAAAGTGTTTCCAGTTTCTTCCTTCCCGCGTAAAAATATAAACTATTGCCAAGATATTGCAGAGATATTGGAAATAGCTATTGCAAACATATTTTGCTGCTTGATAGGAATATATTCGAAATACATTGCTAATATAGCGCTAACGCACACTTAGCCAAAGGTTCCTAATATTATTTATTATTTATTTATTATTATAGTGATAAATAAGGTTTAAATTCATAATTTAACTTAGCTAGAATCGGGTAAATTAAAAAAAAATAAAAAAAATGTTTGCCAGCCCCGGGAATTGAACCTTCAATCTTTAGATCCTGATGCTTGCTCTTTACCACTGAGCTATTTTGTTATTTTAATTTTTAACAGTTAATTTCAGGCTATAAACACCAATTGAGAAAATGTTTGATAAATTTTCTAAGTCCAAACTTTTTAAATTCAATTTATTTTCATTTAATTTGAATTTAATTTTAATTTGTATTTATAAAGTTTGGACTTAGAAAATTTATCAAACATTTTCTCAATTGGTCTTTATAGCCTGAAATTAACTGTTAAAAATCAAAATAACAAAATAGCTCAGTGGTAAAGAGCAAGCATCCGGATCTAAAGATTAAAGGTTCAATTTTTGGGGCTGGCAAACTGTTTTTTTATTTTTTTTTTTTAATTTACCCGATTCTAGCTAAGTTAAGTTATGAATTTAAACCTTATTTATCACTATAATAATAAATAAATAATTTATCAACTATTGCCAACATATTGGGAACCTTTGGCTAAGTGTGCGTTAGCGCTATATTAGCAATGTATTTCCAATATATTCCTATCAAGCAGCAATATATTGTCAATATGTTTACAATAGCTATTTCCAATATCTCTGCAATATCTTGGCAATAGTTTATATTTTCACGCGGGTTGTGATGAAATGCTTTTTCCGACTGTTCTTGCCCATTTATGGAATATGAAAACAATCTTTCCATGATACTTGTCATTTTACAAGCCAATTTTAACCTTTCAAAACTGTCTTTCATCGGCCAAGTCTAAACCAATAGAACTAGCTATTAAATAGATATTAAAAATGGTTTTGGCAATTTTGATTATTATATTAGAAAATCATACATATCTTTAGAAATATTGTTTCAATGGTAGAATAAATAAGAAATTTACGTTAATAATCAAGTAACTGATACAATTGAATATAAAATTCAGAGTTTATAGTGTCATAAAATTAAATAGAATTAAAATGAATTAGAGGTTATGTTCATTCTATAAAATAGGAGATAACATCAGAGAAAAGCATTTCACTCTGAGCTAGTAACAAGCTAGTTTTCATAGCCATTTGCTAGCAATGGAGCCATTTTAAATATTTTTATTTCTACTAGGGATTTAGTGAGTAAACTATGAATGTTACTGTTACAAAGTTAATAAATACATATTCAACAATTTTTCGCTTCATCAATTTCAAATCGTTATTTCTTATTTTGAATAACATAGATTCTATGTATAATAATTATCGGTCTCTCCGAACCAAATGCCTTACTTTTGGAATAATGCAGGCCTCTCGTACTCTTTGTCCACTATGGTTGGTGGAATCTCACAGAGCACGGCCTTTTAAAATAATTAAAGGCGTTTCGTCCTCGATCTCCAGCTTGGACTCCTCAGTAAGGAACTGGAGATCTTACCTTAGACGCCTGTCGCAAGATGAACCGCGACGCCAGCGAGATGTTCTGCGGCTATATATATAGAAAATAGACGACGATCTCTCCAACGAGTGTAGAGAGATAGTCGTCTCCCTCTAGTGGTGGGAAAAGCCACCAGCCAGAGCGCGAATTTTTAGACCGTATCGCGAGTTGTTTGTTACAAAATTTTAACGTTCGGTAATATGTATATGTATAATAATTATCGGTCTCTCCGAACCAAATGCCTTACTTTTGGAATAATGCAGGCCTCTCGTACTCTTTGTCCACTATGGTTGGTGGAATCTCACAGAGCACGGCCTTTTAAAATAATTAAAGGCGTTTCGTCCTCGATCTCCAGCTTGGACTCCTCAGTAAGGAACTGGAGATCTTACCTTAGACGCCTGTCGCAAGATGAACCGCGACGCCAGCGAGATGTTCTGCGACTATATATATAGAAAATAGACGACGATCTCTCCAACGAGTGTAGAGAGATAGTCGTCTCCCTCTAGTGGTGGGAAAGCCACCAGCCAGAGCGCGAATTGTTTAGACCGTAGCGCGAGTTGTTTGTTACAAAATTTTAACGTTCGGTAATATGTATATGTATAATAATTATCGGTCTCTCCGAACCAAATGCCTTACTTTTGGAATAATGCAGGCCTCCTCGTACTCTTTGTCCACTATGGTTGGTGGAATCTCACAGAGCACGGCCTTTTAAAATAATTAAAGGCGTTTTCGGTCCTCGATCTCCAGCTTGGACTCCTCAGTAAGGAACTGGAGATCTTACCTTAGACGCCTGTCGCAAGATGAACCGCGGACGCCAGCGAGATGTTCGCGGCTATATATATATATAATAATTATCGGTCTCTCCGAACCAAATGCCTTACTTTTGGAATAATGCAGGCCTCTCGTACTCTTTGTCCACTATGGTTGGTGGAATCTCACAGAGCACGGCCTTTTAAAATAATTAAAGGCGTTTCGTCCTCGATCTCCAGCTTGGACTCCTCAGTAAGGAACTGGAGATCTTACCTTAGACGCCTGTCGCAAGATGAACCGCGACGCCAGCGAGATGTTCTGCGGCTATATATATAGAAAATAGACGACGATCTCTCCAACGAGTGTAGAGAGATAGTCGTCTCCCTCTAACAAACAACAACTAATGCTGTTGGGAATAGCCTCTTTAAATTTAAATATTTCACATTGATCTACAAAAACAATTGTTCGTTTAAATATCGGTTTGACTGTTTACCTCCAATTATTTTCGAGTTATATCCTTCGACTATTCCTAACAGCATTCAACGTTGGGGAAACGTTGTGCCAACATTAATTTAGCAACATTCCAAAGTTGTTATGAAAGTTGCGGCAATGTTGGAGAAACGTTGCTGTAACGTGGGAAATTTCCGCTAATATTTTGTAAATTGCCGTGATGGGTGGAAACCAACGTTGAAACAACGTCTAAGTAACGTTGAAGAGCAATGAACATTTCCCACGTGGCAACTTTCCTATAACGTTGGAATGTTGCTAAAATAACGTCGCCACAACGTTGTCACAACGTTAGCATCTTCAATTTAATACTTAATTATATATTCCGGTGATAATAATTAAATTTCGTGAATGGTGTATTAATTAATTTTTTAACTATATTTTTGTTTCCAGTGCAACTAAATAGTTAGTCAAATATTCAGTTAAAAATATAGCTAATAATAACCAAATTATATAATTAAAAATGTGTTTAATAATAGTTACATTTTCAATTAAATATTTAATTAACTGAATTTTCAACTGCATTTTTGTTTTAAGGGCAACAAAACATTTACTTAAATATTCAGTTAAAAATATAGCTAATAATAATCAAATTTTTAATTAAATATTATTCTGAAAAATTTGAATCCTTGTAATTGAAAATTTAACTGATAATAGCTACCTTTTTACCAAAATTTTTAAGTAAATTTTTTAGTTAAATTTTCAGTTATTTTTTTTCGACCGGGACAAATGGGTTTTACAAGTGAAGGTTAATCCTAATTCTCTCTCATAAACCATAGTCCTTGTAACTATCAGTGACATATAGCTTTACATATTCTGATATTGTATTCATTTTGCATATGCACTTTCTACCGATTACTTTATAACCAAACATTTTTTAAAATGCATTTACATTTATTTAACAGCACATTCATTTATTTAATACATTCATTTAACATAACACACGCACGCACACGCACATACACGCAGACACACGTATATATATTACAATAATTAACATTATATTTCAGATTGGGTTTATGAAAATGAAGGGTGGAGGAAATGCTCATGATTTAATATACAATATTTTGTCTGGAATATTGAAAAACTCGGTCGTAACAAAGTATAGTTTTTTTGGCCAAAAAAAGAAAATGTCTTTTCATAATCTGACTATTTGTCAGTGCATTTGTTGTAAGTAGTATGGTTTAATATATACTCGTCAAAAGTTTAATTATAGTAAACAAATATTATTTAGTTTAACTATAAAATCTGCTCATGAGATAAAGCAGTTTATTTTTTATGGCTTTTACCAAAAAGACTCCTTACATATTTTACATATTTCTAAATAAGATGTATATTATGAAACAATAAGCGTAAAATGCGATTTTAAACATCAATGTGATCGTTACGCATGAGTGTTCGGCCTTGAAAAAACATATAAATGAATAATAACTTAAATTATATTTAAATAACAATATTTTATTACTCATTAATCTCATGAATTTATTAAATTATTACTATATATTGTTGATAAGAAGATAACTAATATAAGAATTATTCCTTAAATATAATTAATTGTTTGTATTGATATATATGGCAACCGTATAACAATTTAAGATTTAGTTAGAATTAGTAGTTTAAATTATTCAATGGAATTCTTATTTTTCGTGATTATTGTCATTAATTAATAGATACAGTAACTTTCTAATGTCTTTGCTTAATATTTATGGTCGTAATTTGAGTTTTTAACCATCATTTTACATAGTGTTGCATTAAGTATGTAAATAAATCAATATTTTAAGCTTTACTAAAGCTAAAAATTTATTTTGTTTGATGCATTTCTAATTATATTTATATATTTAATATCAGTATGATACTTGTAATCGTGAAGAGATTGCTTTTTGAAATAAATTACTATATCAATTTTTAATTTTTATATATTTTGTAGGATTTGTTTACTTAACATCGGCAAATTTTTTTCTAAATCATCGTATCATTATTCTTATATAAATATTCGTATTTTTGGTTATTTTTTAGTGGCAACAAAACAAGTAGTTTTTAACATCACTGATGATGATATCAAAAGAAGCATCAAAACTTGGCTTGATGCATCTAGTAACAGGTACAAGAGAGAAATTCTAAATCAATCCAAAAATAAGAGGCAGCCATTTAAACCCTTGGATCATGACAACACTGATAGCTCAGAAAATGATGAATAAAATAAGTAGTATATAAATAATTTTTAGTATGCTATTTTGCACGAGACATACTTTTTTTTACCTTATTTGACTAAATTAACGATTTTTTATATAGATATCCTTACTTAATATACTTTTTAATTGATAAAAATTACATTATATTCTTTAAAATGTATACAAAATTATTTCATAAATAAAATTAATATAGTAGTAGATAAAAAAAATCCATACATTTATTTTTAAACCCAAAATATTTTTAAAACCTTTATATGTAATTCATTGTAATAATTTTACCACAATAATTATGCAGAAAACATTAGTGAAATACTTCTTGTAATTTTATAGAAATTAAATCATAAATATTTCATCAAAATATTTTTATAAGATAAATTGAATTATTATGAAAGATTCTAATTCGTCGAAAAATGATTATTTCAGAAATATTTTCTAAAATATTGTTATGAAATTTTTGGAAATATATGAGAAATAATTTCCAAAAATATTTCAGGAATATTTTGCAGAAATGTAACAAAAATTTTTCTGAAATATAACAAAAATATTTCACAAAAGTAATAAAATATTTCAGAAATATAATAAAAATATTTCACAAATATAATCAAAATATTTCAGAAATATAATCAAAATATTTCATAAATATGATCAAAATATTTCAGAAATTTTAAAATAATATTTTTGAAATATACTAAAAATATTGCACAAATGTAACAAAAATATTTCAGATATGTAAAAAAAATATTTCAGAAATATAATACAAATATTTCAGAAATGTAACAAAAATATTTCAGAAATGTAATAAAAATATTTCACAAATATAACAAAATATTTCAGATATGTAAAAAAATATTTCAGAAATATAATACACATATTTCAGAAATGTAACAAAAATATTTTTCAAATATATTAGAGATTAATTTGTATCACACAAAATATTTCGGAAATATTCCCGACATATATCTTGTAATTTATAGAAATTATTACATAAATATTTCATCAATATATTTTTATAAGGTTAATTGAAATATTATAAAAGATTTTTTGTCGCGGACATACGAATATTTTTGCGAAACATTTTTCTGAAAGATTCTGATATATTTCAGTAATATTTATAAAATATTTTTGAAAGAATTCGATGAAATTATTATGTACCGCAAAAAATATTCCGAAAATATTAAAACAAAATGAATTTAAACGTTCGGTGATAATATATATATAATTATCGGTCTTTCCAAACTAAATGCTTTATTTTTGGCCCATTATACCCTTTATTCCCTTTATAAGCTTGCTTTATTCCAAAAATAAAGCATTTAGTTCGAAAAGACCGATAATTATATATATATTATCACCGAACGTTTAAATTCATTTTGTTTTAATAAACCTGTGACTCGGTCTAATACGTCGCACTCTGGCTGGTGATCTTTCCCTCCACTAGATGGAGAAGACTTTACTCGTTGGAGAGATTGTCGTCCTCCTCTATATATATATAGTCGCATAACATCTTGCTGGCGTCGCAGTTCATCTTGCGACAGGCGTCTAAGGTATGATCTCCAGTTGCTTACTGAGGAGTGCAAACTGGGGATCGAGGACGTAAACGCCTTTAATTTTTGTTTTAATTTTTGTAAAAGGCCGTTACTCTGGGAAATTCCACCAACCATAGTGGACAAAGGGTATAATGGGCCTGCTTTATTCCAAAAATAAAGCATTTAGTTCGGAAAGACCGATAATTATATATATTCCGAAAATATTTGTAAAATATTTTTTGCAATTTTATATGAATTATTTCTTAAATATGTCATTGGAAGATTTTTATTAGGTTACGTGAAATATTATAAAAGATTTTTTGTCGCGCACATACGAATATTTCCGTAATATTTTTCTTAAATATTTTGAAATATTTCAAATCTGTACATGGAATATTTTAGAAATATTTTTAAAAAACAATGCATGCTGTGTGGGAAAAGAATGTGGAAGTTCAAAATAAATATTATTTGAAGGCTACAAATTTTTTCGAAATATATAATACAAAACTTTAAAAGTGATTTGTGGTAATTTTAAAATTTAGATATTTTTTGTATTTGCCGAAATATATCTACATTGCAAGTCAGCGGGTAATGATCCAGTTGAGACTATTTTGAAGGTAATTAAAGTGTCTAAGGACTGAGTGAAACAGAAAATAATAATAATTTATGCCAAAAATACTAATTTCAAAAATATCCCAAAAATGTGATAATTTTCAAAAAATGACATATTTTTGTAGGTAACTATTTTTACATTGACTATTATAATATTCTGTTCCACTCAGTCTTGAACTATGTTAATAAGCTTGAAAATGAGCCCCAACACATCCCAATCTGATGATCTGGTCTGGAAATATAGGTTGCGATAATTAGTAAAACTTAGTAAAAAGTAAAGTACGTATAGCTGAGGTAATAATAAGTATTTTATGGTCTAATCCGGATTAAAATACTGATTTTATTAAGTACTTTTATGACCCAAAATATAAACAATATAGAGTATTTCAATAAAATGCAATATTCAAATTATTGATAATTTTTTTACAGGTTTAACACTGGCTCGTCCGCTTAAGACAGATTATGTAAATGTGACATTAACGTACAATTATTAATTTTAATTAGTGTAAATGAATTTATTGTTCGTCTAGTTATTATAATGAGATGGAGAATTTATTGACCACCACGAACAATTTATACTGTGACAAAACAATCTTTCTGCCGACGTTTCGGATGTTTTATTTATTACATCCCTTTTCAAGGCTATAAATGCATATAAAATTATTAAAATATAAACGTTGTCAAAACAAAGAAAAATAAGATAGATATTAAAAAATAACCGAAAACTCACCAATAAGTCATGTTAAGTTAAAAAAGAATCATGGTGTAACACAGTGATCTTAATAAAATTTACAAAAATTCAATAACTGACAAAGCTATTCTGAAAAAACAAAATCACCAAAAGTTCGTTAATTATTTAAAAAAAAAAAACAAAAGTTAACAATTTACAAAAAGATATATAGTATGTAAAAAAAATTTTGTTTTTCTTATTATAATTATATTAAAATAAAAATGCTATTAAAACTCACACAATAAATTATAACACTAAAAATCACTTCAGACTTTTGCTAAGGAACACCCCAGAGGGGGTCCATAGCATAAATAATTAATATAAGCACGACTATTAGAGCCTAACCTCAAACCAATACTATAAAATTGTGTATATGAAAACGTTGAGAAGTGGGGGAAAAACATAGTATATCGGAATAAGCGGGTACAAGAGAGAAAACCAATATCTATCTCTCATAAGTACAAGAACGGTAGCAAGAATAAATAGTCCTTTAACTTATGTATATACATGAATATTTGATTAATGTATACATCCCACAACACTATCTAAAACTATTTTATAAACATTTTTAAGATTATTTGTATCCTCCATACGGTTTAAAGTATTTTTGTTAGAATAAATATTAATCATTTCAGAAAATAGACATTTTTTGTAATTACTCTCTATGTCTAAAATAGTGGTATTTTCAAAGTTAATAGTATGTTCAGCATTAATTGTATGCATCGCAACTGCAGATCTCTCATTTTTATTTTTTATATCATTTTTGTGTTCATTTATACGTAATAACTTGGTGGACAAGGGCATATTACTTTCGCACTCTTCGTTCCATGATGAAAATTTGAAAATAATTAAAGAATTCTTAAGCCAAAATTCTTATTCCTATAATTTCATATTGAAATATATGGGTAAGAGATTGGCATATATTAATAATAATAATAACATTAATTTTGCAAATACAAGATATAATAGAACTAGAGATTTGATGCGCAGACCGAAGGTAGTTTTACCATTTTAAAAAATTTAACTCCTAAGCTTAATAATATTTTTAATAAGCATAATTTTTTATCGATTAATTGCACAATAAATAAGTTTAATCACATTATTAAATTGGGAAAAGATGAGTTAATTAAGTATGATGTATGCAACATTGTTTATAGAATTCCATGTAGTGATTGTACTGCAATTTATATAGGCAATAGCAAAAGGAAATTGAAATTACGTACAAATGAACACAAAAATGATATGAAAAATAAAAATGAGAGATCTGCAGTTGCGATGCATACAATTAACATACTATTAACTTTGAAAATACCACTATTTCAGACATAGAGAGTAATTACAAAAAACATCTTTTTTCTGAAATGATTAATATTTATTCTAACAAAAATACTTTAAACCGTATGGAGGATACAAATAATCTTAAAAATGTTTATAAAATAGTTTTAGATAGTGTTGTGGGATATATACATTGATCATATATTCATTTATATACATAAGTTAAAGGCCTATTTATTCTTGCTACCGTTCTTGTACTTATAAGAGATAGATAATGGTTTTCTCTCTTGTACCCGCTTATTCCGATATACTATGTTTTTTCCCCCACTTCTCAACGTTTTCATATACACAATTTTATAGTATTGGTTTGAGGTTAGGCTCTAATAGTCGTGCTTATATTAATTATTTATGCTATGGACCCCCTCCGGGGTGTTCCTTAGCAAAAGTCTGAAGTGATTTTTAGTGTTATAATTTATTGTGTGAGTTTTATTAGCATTTTTATTTTAATATAATTATAATAAGAAAAACAAAATTATTAATTGCACAATAATAAGTTTAATCACATTATTAAATTGGGAAAAGATGAGTTAATTAAGTATGATGTATGCAACATTGTTTATAGAATTCCATGTAGTGATTGTACTGCAATTTATATAGGCAATAGCAAAAGGAAATTGAAATTACGTACAAATGAACACAAAATGATATGAAAAATAAAATGAGAGATCTGCAGTTGCGATGCATACAATTAACATACTATTAACTTTGAAAATACCACTATTTCAGACATAGAGAGTAATTACAAAAAACATCTTTTTTCTGAAATGATTAATATTTATTCTAACAAAAATACTTTAAACCGTATGGAGGATACAAATAATCTTAAAAATGTTTATAAAATAGTTTTAGATAGTGTTGTGGGATATATACATTGATCATATATTCATTTATATACATAAGTTAAAGGCCTATTTATTCTTGCTACCGTTCTTGTACTTATAAGAGATAGATAATGGTTTTCTCTCTTGTACCCGCTTATTCCGATATACTATGTTTTTTCCCCCACTTCTCAACGTTTTCATATACACAATTTTATAGTATTGGTTTGAGGTTAGGCTCTAATAGTCGTGCTTATATTAATTATTTATGCTATGGACCCCCTCCGGGGTGTTCCTTAGCAAAAGTCTGAAGTGATTTTTAGTGTTATAATTTATTGTGTGAGTTTTATTAGCATTTTTATTTTAATATAATTATAATAAGAAAAACAAAATTTTTTTTACATACTATATATCTTTTTGTAAATTGTTAACTTTTGGTTTTTTTTTAAAATAATTAACGAACTTTAGGTGATTTTGTTTTTTCAGAATAGCTTTGTCAGTTATTGAATTTTTGTAAATTTTATTAAGATCACTGTGTTACACCATGATTCTTTTTTAACTTAACATGACTTATTGGTGAGTTTTCGGTTATTTTTTAATATCTATCTTATGTTTCTTTAGTTTGACAACGTTTATATTTTAATAATTTTATATGCATTTATAGCCTTGAAAAGGGATGTAATAATAAAACATCCGAAACGTCGGCAAAAAGATTGTTTTGTCACAGTATAAATTGTACGTGGTGATCAATAAATTCTCCATCTCATTATAATTATTAATTTTCATTATAATTATTAATTTTCATTAATAATTATTGTAAATTAAAAATAAAAATAAAAGTATTAATATTTATAAATTTTGTTGAAAACTTGCTTTAACCTCAAAAGTGATTAATATGTGTATAATCTATATTTTTCATGTCCTCTCAGTGCCAAATAATAATGATTAATAATTATCTAAAAACTAATGTATGAAACATTTAAAAAGTTATCAACCCCTCGGAGAAACAACGGCGGGACGATCCTTTTAGTAAACATTTCTTCCACGACGAGTCATCCGATGACCTAAAATTGATGATCAGTTCGCTTATAGCTTAAATCACTTAAATTACTTGTAGGCTCTAGTCTTATCAATCTGCTTGCTAATTTTTCTATCCGTGTTAAAATATTTATAAGTCCTTGATATAAATATCCAATATATCATATAATAAGCCAAATGAGAAATCATACAAACGCGTGAGCAAGTATTATTTTATTTAAAAAAAAATAAAATGAAAGAAATTTCCGTTGAATTAGATGTGGATAGATTAGTTTTGCAGAAATTATTATTATTATAAATATTATTGTTCATTTATTGCTATAAGACGTGACAGAGCTAAAAATTATAAAATAAATTTTGTGTACCCAAGAGAAAAAAATGAATACAGAATGTATACAAAATGTATCCAAATAGTTTTATACCAATTGTATCCAAAAATGATTATGTACAATTTGATAAAACTTGTATACAAAGAGTATAAAAATTAATTTTTTTCTTATTTTTGTACAAATAAAAAGTCTCGCATATTAAAAATAGAAAATAAATTGGGCGTTTGCACTCAGCTCTCCCACTGCTCTGGTGAACGAGAAAAATATTGGAGGTTATGGACATCGAAACCATCGATGATGAGAAGATCAACGCGACAAAGAATTGCTGCTGCCACTGACTCCAACCATTTTGATAAAGCTGTCAACAGCTTCTCCATAATCGCGATTTGACGAAAACTTCCGAACGCCATTTCGTTGCATGCGGCATTGTGCAACATCGACTTGCTCATCATGAAGGTTAGACAGGGCCTGACCGAACGTTTTGGTCTTTGGTTGTCAAGTCAATTTTCAACTTTTTTATTAGCAACCGAAAAAGAAAATTGAACATTCACTTGACAACCAAAGAACAAAACATTCGGTCCGACCCTGTCTAACCTTTAGGATGAACAAGTCGATGCTGAAGAGTCCGTTGGATGCAACGAAATGACGAACGGACGTTTTCGTCAAATCGCGATTATGGAAAAGCTGTTGGCAGCTTTATCAAAATTGTTGACGTCAGTGGCAGCAGCAATTCTTTGCCGCGTTGATCTTCTCATCATCGATGGTTTTGATGTCCATAACCTCTAATATTTTTCTCGTTCACCAGGGCAGTGCGAAAGCTGTTTCCAAACGCCCAATTTATTTTTTCTTTTTAATATGCGAGACTTTTTATTTGTACAAAAATAAGAAAAAAATAAATTTTTATACTCTTTGTATACAATTTTTATCAAATTGTATATAATCACTTTTTGATACAATTTGTATAAAACTATTTGGATACATTTTATATACATTCTGTATTCATTTTTTTCACTTGGGTAGATCTCCATCTCATTACTCATCAAGGACTGCATCACCAACGAATAGTCGATTTTAGTCACAAAATGTACAAAAACCAAACTATCAATCTCAAAATCAATCAAGATCTAGTTCCGGTGATCGTCGAGCTGCACGTAGGTCTACATCTCATCACTCATCAAGTTCTGCATCACCAAATAATCACCAATCTTTGCCAAGAAGACTACAAAAATCTCAATATCAGTATAAAAATCGATCAAGTTGTAGATCGCTTGATGGTCGATCTACGCGTAGGTCCTCATCTCATGACTTATCAAGAGCTTTATTACCATTGAATAATCAATTTTTGTTACAAAGTGTACCAAAGACTAATTATCAATCTCAAAATCGGTCAAGACCTAGGTCACATCAACGTCAATCAGAACGCAAGTCTGCATCTCGATCGTCGTCAACGACTTCCTTTTCAACGTCTTCCCCATATAATAAATCAACTTTTAGATCTTCATCCAGATCTCCAACTGATGACATCTCGCCTAGAGTTAAAAATTGAACTATAAATCAAATTATTAAGAATGAAGTTTCATTCAAAAAGTTTATACCATGAATAAAAACTCTCTAAAGTATCTTTATATATATATATATATTATATCTTTATTAAAAGTTTAAAAGTTTCAAGATTCGTTTGTAATTTTAAAATGTTTATTAAACAAATAAAAAATTGTTTAAACAAATAAGAATATAAAAAAGTAGATGTAATTAATAAAAAAAATTCTATTACAGATTGTTTAAAAACTTTGAAATTATATTACTATTAAAAATATTGTTAATAAAAATGTGAAACCTAAAGCGCTTTAATTAAGCTTTAAAATGTACGTTGTTTTATATTTCGATGTAAAACTGTTTTTATAAATACATTTCATATCAAATTTAATTTATGTTTGTTTTATTGAGAGTATCCATTATTTTTTTTACTTATTTTTGTTATTTTTCAAACTGTTAGTCTCATTTTTATAAACGATGGAGCTACATTTCCTGAATTTCTTTAAATATTTAACTAAAATATAAATAAAACTTGTATTATTTTACTCTAAAACATTTTTGATATTATAAAATACTTTATTGGAAAGTTGCACAAAAATAATATAAGTATTTGCTATTATATTTACTTAAAATATTATTTCAACAAAATAAAAGTACATTTATAGCAATACTTGCTATTTAAAAAGTAATAATTTTATGCAACAATTGACTTTAATTTTATATAAATTTGCTGTCACTATTTTCATGTAAATGATTTGAAGTAAATTTATAATAAATAAGGACTTACATTGACGCAAATTTTGGATAAGCAGGTACAAATTGTTTTTTGGAAAGTTGCTGTCAATTTGCAATCATATGTCTATTGGGGGAGGTCCCCATAAACACACACTTTCAGCCAAAGGTATAAGTTAATGCATATTAAAAGAACATTTTTTACGTTCATATAACTTTTCTAAATCTATCACAAATAAATCCGCAAAATAAATTTTTTTCAAATGAATTTTGTCTTTTAATAGTATTAATATAATGAATAAGAGTTTCCCTTAACTCTCATGCTTTCCAAAAATGTATGTATTTAAGTTTTCTTGGCGTACGTGTTACGTAATCTGGTGGGAATATTTTTTGCAGCTCTTTGTCTATTTCATTCTTTAATATTTTTTTAATATAAAAAGGTTCTTTTTTAGTTTGAGTACCAAACCAGAAAGAAAGCAGCATTCGAAAGACGCCGAGAAGAACAGAATGCATGTAATCAGGAACAAAAGAACGAGCTGTATCAAACGTCGGTATTAAAGCTGTTATTGACCGACCTTTTACTCCGTTAATATTTTCTACATTACTTGATACTGCCTCCAATGCTTGTAAAATCATTCCTTCCTTTGTTCAGAGTGTAGCACTCGCTCCTGGAGGATACACTCTAGTAAATCCTCAGCCTGTCGCACATGTTTCGCCTTTTTGCTCGCAAAATGTGCATCCGAATTCGCCATTAAATTGCATAATATTTTGAGTTGGAGCTCTTGCTGCAGCATCTAAAGTAGCTAAGGGGACAATTACAATAGAATGATTATACGTAATATTTTCTTTCTCAAACCAATCTATCCCATTGCTATATAAATCTTTAAACGTATTTACAAATGGTTTTAAAAATGAAATCATATTTGGTTTTTTTCTCGCGACTATAATAAATGCCCGAAACAAAAATAAAATTTTTTCGATTTTTCGGGGATATATTAACAATTTCAGCCTGTATTAACTTTACTTGACCATTTGAATTTTTCGACACAGGTAAACCGTTTGTATTCCATAGAAGAATAATGTCGTTATTAGTAATATTATTGTCTTGTATTAACTTTTGCATATAAGCTGTCGACGAAATGTAGATATAATTATTATTTTTTAAACATTCTTTATGAATTTGCAGCAAAATTTTTAAGATTTCGAATTTTAAATGCATCTTTTAAAACAGATTTTAAATTATATTTAACAAAAACTGCGTTAATGCTATTACTTTCACAATTTTCATAATTTGTTAATGGTTTATTAGAATTATAGTCTCCTAGATAATGACAACAATTCTCACACATTCGATGTCTTTTTATAATTTCGCAATTATTCGGAACAACTTTACTTAAAAATTTCATTAAAAAATACCTTGTTTTTAGAAGAGAATTTGATTTTCGTAAAAATGAATTTATAAATTTCAACAAATCTTTTAACCCTTTCTTTGTTAAGCAATTATCCAGATAAAAGTCTACACTAAGAAAAATTTGCTAGTATAAATTACTATTTTAATGGTAAAAGGAGGATAGACTTGCACAATTATAAAAATTGCTATTAATAATGGTAAAAATTGCCACCATTTTGGAAAAATGACTAATAATGGCAATTTTTACCATTATTAATAGCAATTTTCATAACTGTGCAAGTCTGTCATCCATAAACCATTAAAATAGTAATTTTTACTCAAAAATTTTTCTGAGTGATAAGAGCCTGCATACAAATTCTCCTAAAGATAAATCGCAACCATCAAATAACATTTTTGTCATCCAGTCTTAATCATTATCTTCAAAAATGCATTCAAACTCATTGTCTGATGAACTGTAATTAGAATTTTCAACTTCTAAATCATCATCTTCCCCGTTCACGCTATCATCAATCTGTTAAACATTAATTTTAAAAACAGTTATACACTCTTGTTATTAGAGGATACATACTATGGCAAAACCTAATTTAATTTTGTTTTTAAAAATCTATAAATTAAGAATCAATAAATAAGAATTCTAAAAAATTAAGTTGGGAGCAAAAATGGCACTTTCGGCCCATTGTTATAATTATTTTTTATTTTAATAAAATTACATTTACTTTAATTATAAGTTTATATTATTTATATTGTCACTAAACATACATATAACCTATATTTTAAATACTTTTGTTATTTACTTTCTATATAGTATTTGTAGATTTTGTATGTAATATATATATATTTTATGTTAATGTATACCTCTAATTCCAAGTTCATATCCTCTTCCAATAATTGTCGCTCATTTTGATTATAACAACGAACAAAGTTTCTTAATCTCTCTAATCTCTCCCATCGACGAAGTATTACCGCGGGAACTAACTTGAATTATTAAAAAATTTATACTGGTTATTTACTGTTATATGAATTATTTTTACTATATAAATAAATATTATTATCAATTTCGGAATAATTTGACATACCTTGTTTTGTAAAATATTATTACGATAATAGGTCACCATTTCTAATATTTTTTTTAGAAATAAACTTGACGATGTAAATAGTACATTATGCAACTAGTGTGATAATACTATTTCTCTCGCACGTGTTGCATATACTATTTTTTCAAACGAGTGAGAGAAGCTCGAATGTATCTCCTTTTGACTCTAAAATATCTCCGTTCGAATAACAAAGTGGCAATTGAACATAAATATTACGGGTTTATTTACCAATAATTATTAATATTGATTGTAACGTTACAATTGTTTAAATTATACGAAACATTTTTGTTATTTTGTAAATCAATGTCGTAGTCAAATGATTGTTTACGCTTCGTTTGTGTAGGTGCATATGTAGCTTTTTAAGTTGAAGTTGGCGTGTAAGATTCATCGTAGTTGTTTTCGTTTTCTTCATCTATGATATTTTCATCATTTTGCGCTGGATCTTGTAGTTGGACTGTCGACGTAGATGGTACACATTCATCTATTCTACTTTTATCAGTACATTTTTTTTTGTGAAGCTGCGGTAAATTATTTTCTATTATTTCGGGTCGGTTTGTATCAATGCAACTCATTATTTTTTTATTTATTTCATTTTTCCCATGAATAGATTCGTCGACGTATCCTCGAGCGGCAGAAGCAGATTTCAATCCTCCATGTCTCATTATCTCTGTTTCATTGCCACCTCCGTCGGCGAGCAATGTTGCTGACGTCCTTCGGAAAGTGTGACCTGTATATAACGTGGGATCTGGCAGATTTAACCATTCGGCTATTTTTTTCGGTACAGAACCTATGGTATTTATGCCTACAGGTTGTTGAGTGCATTTTCCCTTGTCATAATGTACTAATAAGCGATTTACATTTACGGGCCTTAAATCGACATATTTTTTGCATACATTATAAAAATTTCCTGTAATTGTGAAAGATCGCTCAATGTTGTTTTTAGTCTTTGGAATGCGAATGAATATCATTGACATTTCCGGACTAACTTTGACGTATTCCATTGTTATATTTACTATCTCGCTACGTCTGTATGCCCCACTAATTCCAACGATCAAAATAACCTAAGAAATCAAAACAAAACAAATATAATATGTTTTTTTATAGGTTATTAAAAAGAACGAGATTTTTTTAAACAATTAGTATTTACCTTATAACATAAGTATATTTCGTCAGGTGCTTCGTTGATAAATTTGTTAACTTCATCACATGATAGTACTTTAGCTTTTTTCTTCTTATATTTGACGTTGGCTTTTTTTAAGAAAGCTACTAATTGATAGTACAGGCTTAAGTCGATATTATGAAAATTTTTAATTGTTGCTTACAGCATAGAAAATTTCGCCCATAACGTTGATGGAGCCATAGTCTCAGATATTTCTTTAAAATAAACTAAAAATAATTATTCGGCAATCGATGACGTTTGCTTTTTTTTACGCCATTCTTTAAATTGGTTATAGGTTGCAACATAAAGACGTTTCGAATGATCAGGCAATAAATTTAAACTTATTTCTTTCGCCTGCTCACTTATTGTCGGAGGCAAATCATCTCCGTAGTCACTCTCATCAGAACTCATTTTCACAGATACGAGTCGCGCGCTATCAGACTATAGATTCTTTCTCCTCTCGCACGCACAGACTGTACCAATTTTCCTCTCGCACGAGTACGCGAATCGTGTACTTCACAAACGCAATGAAAACAAGAGAAGTCGAGCTTCTCGCACGCAGTTTGAAAAAAATTTTTTTGACGCGTCAATGTTACATATTGCAATGACGTGAATCTCTTCGCGTTTTAAATTACACATTATAAAAAAATACAATCGTATTTTGTTTGCCTATATGTCAAATGTTAACCTTTACGTAACTGAAAAACATCGTCCAGTTTATAGGAAGATGTCAGATGTACAATTTTTAAGACACTTCTTTTGGTATTATTTTTTTTTATTAAAGCAATTTTAATCTTACAAAGATTATTTTGCATTTACAATATTTAGAGATACAGAGTAATATATTTTTCGTATTTACATTTTTTTAGCAAATTGAACGTGATACCGTACTTTAGATAGTAAGGTTACAATTTTGAAGAAATGAAAAAACTATTTTACATAATTTTGATGTAGGTTTGCAAAATAATACAAAAGAAACCATTGGTAAATAATATTTTTGCAGGCAAATTTCTGTAATAAATTTTCTTGTTTGTTCGTCAAAGAGAGAGCACTGCCACAAAACATGGTCGATGTCTTGCTGTTCATGACCGCAATCGCATTTTGAATCGGCTATTAATCCGATATGAGCAAGCGACCCCGCAAGATTATAATGTCCAGATCGACATCTGTTTATCGTAGAAATAATTTCTCTAGGAATGTTTAGACCTGAGACATGGTTTCTTAAACTCATTATAATAGTTTGTAACGGTGCATGTCGAGTTTCCTCGGTTAATACACGGAGGTGGTGTGAGTAGGGGTACCCCCGAGGTCGCGCGTGACTAATTTACCTTCGCGCGCAACCGGACCTCTAGTGCGCTTTGTCAACGGCTTACCAACACCTCAATAGCTACCGCGTACGTTGATATGTGCTCCAGAGCGAGCCCACTTCTGGAAGTACGAATTCAGGATCGGCAGACGAGTACCGTGGGCTCGTCTGCTTATCGGACTAGGGATCGGGATTTCTGGGGTAATACGGGATATTGAAATGACACGAGTCGAGAAATAAAATAGAATTTAGATTTATTTACTAATACGCGATACTATATAATAATTAAATTGCGAACGCGCGAGGTAATATTGTTGTTTGAGCGGCCGGGACGCAATCGCGGGGAGTTATATCCCGTACGCGGAATCGCAGCGCGAAGAAAGTGTGCGAGTTACGCGGGTACGCTATCCTCGTCGAAAAAAGAAGTACTTCTAACCTGGCTTGTATTTGAAGTAGGTCCCGCTCGTATCCCGTAGGCGATATCACACGGTCGTCGGCAGCGTCACTCCGGTACCTCCAGGGACCTTCCGGCTCGGCGGCTCACGAGAGAATCTTTCTCACCGATTCTCTCTCGTTCCCCCTCCCTTCCGTATCCCGCGCGGTTTTACCCGACGGCCGTACGGGCCTCGCGACGGAGAACCATGACGAGTGGCTCGAGCTATCGTCACTCGTCACAAGTTTTGAAAATAAGTTTTTCCTTTTTCTAAACTTAAATTAATTACTATTTTATTTGTATTTTACAACAGAATTTTTTTTATTTTACGGAATTTTAAGGACTTGGGATGCGGGCGAATCGCAGGCTTCTTTAGCTAAAAGGTGTACTGTCTCGTTATCTTTAATTCCTGAGTGCGCGGGAACCCACACAACTATAATTTTACCGGTTTTCGTGTTTCTTTGAAAATTAAGAATCTTTCTCTAATTTTAAGAATATATGGATTTACGCGTATGTTTATTTTAATACTTGTTATTGATAGTAGCGCACTTAAGGAATCTGATAAAAATTGTATAAACTTGGTCAAGATTTTCGTATGCAATATCAATTACATATTTTTTGAAGGATTGGGCATATACAAGCACTGCCAACTTATGTAGCTATTTTTGAATTGCTATACCATCAGTAAAGATCGCTACAGTATTTTTTTTATATAGATATTAATAGTTGTATTTAGATTTTTAGATTTACGTAATAATTTCCCTAAATTTTTATCGAATTTAATTTCGTTAATGATCGTGTTGTAATCATGTGTGAAAATGTCGTAGTTCTTATTTTCATACAGAATTTCAAGTGTATTTACATATAGATTTTTTATGCAGTCTATTAATATTTGTTTATTATTTCTTAATTGTTCTTGTTTGCATTTAGTTTGTTTTTTACATTATTTATGTTTGTGTTAACAGGTAATCTCGTGTTGAATAAAATTTTTAATAAGTATTTATTGCATAAGTACTTCGTACGCTCTTGTAAGTACGGTAGTTTTGATTCTGCAATTAGAACATTGCGGGGTGTGCTGTTTCTGAAGTCTAAAAAAAATCTTATAGCTAGATATTGAATCTTTTCAATTTTTTTAATTTGTTGCTTTTCAGTGGGAAAAATACAAAACTACAATACTCTAGATAAGAGCGTACATAGCTCTTGTACAATATGAGCAGAGTATCGGGATCTGCCCCCCACCAAGTTCCTCTCAAGAACTTTACAATGTTAAGAGTTCACGGAAAAAATTTTGGGCGAGCGTCTGCTCTCGCGTATGTAGCGCCGCGCGACCAACACCAAAGAAGAACGCGTCGCCCTCTTTGGTTCAAACTCTCTCTCTTATTGAGGTAGAGCTGACGTCTCGACGTTGCGAGCGGTTGGCCGTTCCGACAGATAGCGAGCACATTCAATATATTCGTCGCGCGCCACTTCTCCAAAAAGTATTATATGTATCCCCTCTCCTCACTCACGCACTGTGAATCGCTCGCCCAAGTCGACACAGCTGACCGCCCGACAAGGCGACCTAGCTGCGCACCCGACATTTGGCGCAGCCGCAGTCACTACATGGCGAGCCGCTCTCCCAAAATTTTTTCCGTGTTCTTAAACTTTAAGCACATACATACATATTTAGTACATATAATCTAGAATTATGCCTACAAATTTAACTCATTCGCTTGATCTTATCTCAGTATCTTTAATTTTAATTTTTGAATCACCTGGTCGAATATTTCGCTTACTAAAATGTACGAATACGATTTTATGTGTATATAGTTCTAAAAACCTAATTATATAGAAGATTGTCGTGTATTTTTTAAATTATTTTTTCTAGCAATTTAAAATAAGGTTTCTTAAATTGTTTACAATACACTGCAAGATCATCCGCGAATTGAGATATTTGAATGCTTTTTGGAAGATCGTCTACTATATTTGAAACGTAAATGCAGTATAGTAAAGGGCTTAATATGCCTCCTTGTGGAACGCCTTTATTTACCATTCTCGTCGAATCACCTAATACGTCTGCATAAATAACTCTATTGAAAGTTAAAAATTTAACAAAGTTTACTACGTTCGTAGAGAATCCAATAGCAACTAATTTTTTAATTAATAAGTCTAATACCACATTGTCGAAAGCACCGCTGACATCTAGAAAGGCCGCTAAAATGTCATTTTTGTTTTTTAAGGCTTGTTCGGTAAATAAGGAGAAATTTACTAAATTATCAGTGGTGCTTTGCCACATTCTGAACCCTGTTTGATTAGGGGGGAGAATGTTTTCTTTCTCGATCCACCATCTTAGTCTATTTTATAAAATAGATTCTAATAATTTACAAAAGCATGACGATAGGTGTATAGGCCTGACTCCTTTCCCGCCCGACTTTGCTATAAAATGAACATACGAATTTTTCCATTCTTCCGGGTATAGATTTGTTAACAACATATCATTAAATAGATCTACTAAAATTAATTTGTATTTAATGGGAAGACGTTGCAGCGTATCGTAGTCAATTCCGTCTATGCCGGGGCTTGATCGGGTGTTCTTACTATAAAGCGCAACGTTAACTTCCGCAAAAGTAATTTGTGAGCTTAAAAATTCATTTTGTTTACATGTAAGTTTGCAGTCAGGATTTGTGATACATCATGTGGGGCTAATTTTATCAATAGCCGTGTTAATTTATTCGTTCATCTGGCAGTTCTCCGATATGTGATAGGGTTTAATCGAAGTTCATTTATTTTTTAATACTCTACTAGTAATCCATACGTAATTACCACAGATTTTAAAATTGAGACTTTGAACAAATAATTTATAATTATCTATACGTTTTTTTTTCAAAAGTTCTCTTGCATATTGCACTTGCTTTTTTGTATTCAATGTAGTCACATAATTTTTTTGAAAACGACCACTTTTAAAAATTTTTTTTTCCTAATTCTTTTTACCCTATCACATTCGGAGTCCCACTACGAAACTGGATTTTTGAGAGATTTATTATTTACAATTTTTTTAATGGGAGTGCAGGATTTAATTGCTTCCTTAACTATATTTAGAAAAATTGAGCATTTTTCATTTACTAAGGACTTTTTGTATTTTTTTAAAAAAAGTTTATCGAATTCTTTGTCTAAATATTCATTTACGTCGGCCTAGTCGGTTCTTACAGATTTAATGTTGAAAGATTTTTTTTCTGTAAATACATTTAGTAACATTAATATTAATATATATATCGGAAAGTGACCCGATCCCCAGGTATCTGATTCGATTTTAATATCAATTTTGTCTGAGATATTTAAGCTAAAAAAATTTAAATCAAGATTTGAAATTTTCCATTGTATGCTTGAATATGAGAACTACTTTTAGGGTTGTGAAGCAACAGATCTAACTGGTAATAACAATCTAATAATCTTTCACCGTTCTGTTTTTTCACAATTCCAGGAGGAATTGTAGGCGTCAAAGTCGCCCATGAAAATAGTATATTAGTTAAATTTAATATTAGTAAAAATTTGTTTCCATTAAATGTCTGTTAAGATTGAACCTGGGGCTCTGTAACAATCTAATAGATCGAGTGAAGGATTTATTTCGTTATGATTACGCCGTTAATTTCTATATACATATTAGGAATTTCTAAATTGTTAATTATTTTCAAAGCTAAATTATGAAGCAGCAGAATCAGTATGCCTCCTCCTCTGGAGTGACTGCGTGTCTAAAGGTCTTGAAACCAGTAAAATGGAAATTTCTATGGAGATCATTTTCGTTATTCAACCATGATTCAACGCATACAAATATATCTAAATCACCTAAAAGTTTTGAAATTTCTTCTTTTTTATTCACAACAGTTCTAGGGTTCCAGAACAACACTTTTAAATCTTTATTTATTTCATTAAATGATGTCGTAATCATTAGTTTTATTTAATTAAAAATTAAAGTTTATATGAACTTTATATAAACTTTAGGTTTGGCTAAACTTGATACGGGGTTGGCCAACGAGACTGAGCCGAACTTGTGCAATTGACTGTTCAAGTTTGATGAAAGTATATCAAATGTTCATCTGAAATTCATATAAAGTTTTTATAAAGTTTTTTTACAATTACTGACAAATAAAATATAGTTTATACTAAGTTTAGCTAAACTCAATATCAACGTGATAGCAAGTTCAGGTTTATAAAGTCATATAATGTTGATATCAATATACCCAAAAAAAAATTTTTTAAATCTTCTTGAACTGACATCAGTAAGAATCGATTAGAAAAATGGAGATATATTCCAAAAAATTCGAATCCGTCACTGAAAAGTGTTGTCCATTTCCTTAGTTTTGAAGACATAACCTGAAAGAAGAAATTTAAAAAACCACAAAGTATCTATTTTCACATATTAAAATATTAATTAAAACATAATTAAAAACATAAAATTTTTAATTTAAATAGAGAAAACTTATCTGATCCCAAATGAGTCTTCTTGTGTCAATTTTTCAAGCTGACATCATCGTCCAGATTACGCCTTACGTACACCGATCGCGCAACGATGCTCTTTTAACACGTTTACACACTAAACGGCGACTCACAATGATTACAATTGCACTTATCAAACTGTCAGATTTGCTTAAAATAACCTGGTCTGCTGGTCCTTCTCGCGCCACATTCGCAAGGGTACTAACGAATTGGTTAGACATCGCTAAATTAGCCGACGAAAAAAAAAAAAACAATGTTGTTTTGGCAGCTAACCCTAGCGTCAGTTCACTCGCGAGAGCAGCGCGAAAAGGATTAGCGGACCAGGTTATGTTTTGCAAATTTGAAAGTTTGATAAATTGTATTCTTTGTGCAATTGTAATCATCGTGAGTCGCCGTTTAGTGTGTAAACGTGTTAAAAGAGCATCGTTGCGCGATCGGTGTACGTAAGGCGTAATCTGGACGACGAAGTCAGCTTGAAAAATTGACACAAGAAGACTCATTTGGGATCAGATAAGTTTTCTCTATTTAAATTAAAAATTTTATGTTTTTAATTATGTTTTAATTTGTGAAGATGGCTGTGAATGATTGTAAAACAATAAAGAGATGATAGAGTTATTGTGTGTATAAGAGGACGGACGGAGAAGTGTAAAGAAAATAATAAAGATATTCTTGTATGTGTAACTGATCTTTCTTATAATTATTTATCGGCGATATATATAATATTGTAAGGTACCACAATTGGCGACGAGGATTTCCGATCCTTCGTATATAAATATATAGTATTCTGGTAAAACTAATCCGAACACGATGTAAGGTATGGCTGTGAGCTACAAATAATATAAACTATACTAAGGATTGTGAGACTAAATGTTTTAAATATAAATGAATAATGATAATAAATAAACCAGATCGAGGGCTGTGAGCACCATATCAACATTTAAAAAAAAAAAAAAAAACGGTCGAGAGGGCTGCGAGCACCAGATCAACGTCAGACAGACGCGTGAGAGGGCTATGAGCACCACTTTGACGTAAAGAGAACGCATGAGAGAGTTGTAAGCTCAGTTTCGGCGTCAGGCAGATGCGAGAAAAGGTTAAGAAGACCTGTACTAACTAAAGTACAGAGCGATATAAATACAATAATCGTGAGGTAATAATCGAGTTTTTTTTTTATATATGTATGTATATACATTAAAATATATATATATACGTTTGAAATAATGATAGTTATAAAAAAAAAAATTTAGGAAAACTATGAGTGAAACAGGCATAAAACCATTTCTGTGTGATGAAATTGATAAGGCCATTATTGGTACAGAATGGGAGAAATGGCTAAGAGCTTTGAGGTTATATCTGACAGATGGAGATATCAAAGAGGACGAAAAGAAAAGGAATAAGTTGTTACATTTGGGCGGTGTACAATTGCAAGAAGTTGCCTACAGTATACCTCAGGCTGTGGTCGAAAAAGAGAATGATAACAAAGTTTTTGAAATTCTAATAGAAAAACTTTCCGGATATTTTTCTCCTAAACAAAATTCAACTTTTGAACGTCACAAGTTCAGGAAAATTAAGCCAGGTGACGGTGAAAATTTTAACAAATTTTTATTAAATATCAGACACCAAGCAAAACGATGCGATTTTGGTAGTACACAAAAAGAAGCTAGTGATATAAATTTAAAAGATAATATTATTGACAATTGGGCATCTGCTGAATTGAAAAAGAAAATTCTTGAGAAAGAACGTACTTTGGACGAAGTAATAGAACTTTGTCAAATTTTTGAACAAATAAACAGTCAATCATCTGTTATGAATGCTACTCATTCGAGTTCAGTGACTGGATTTGATAATTCGTTATCGGTTAATAAGATTAATGTTCAAAATAAAGGAAAGAGTGAACTTTGTCAACGTTGTGGTAGGTTAGGTCATGACAATATTAATTTTTGTCCAGCAAAGAATTTAAAATGTAGGAGGTGCAATTTTCAAGGCCATTTTGCTAAGTTTTGTAAGACAAGTTATAATAAGAGAAAACCTTTTACTCAGAACGGAGAGGAGAGAGATCCAAAACGGTTCAAACCTAAAGGATCTAAAGTTAATTTTATCGATGATATCGACTCCACTGATGATAATTGTCTACGTAACTTTGATTGTTTTAAAATAAGTAGTAGTGAGTTACACGATTCGAATAGTAATTCAGACGACGTAATAAAATGTTTTATTAGTGGTATACCATTAATTTTTCTCATTGACTCGGGATGTAAGGTCAATATTATTAAAGATAAGGATTACAGCATTCTTAAACAAAACAAAGCAATCATATGGGATGTTATTACACAACCTATAGAGGTGCTTAAACCCTATGCATCGGCAAAACCGCTAGATATTAGTGTGAGATTTATTGCTACGATCAGTCTATTCAATAAACAAGAAGTTATTGCACCATTTTACGTGGTTAAAAATGGGGACGTATCTATAGTTGGAAAAGATACGGCTAAAAAATTGGGCATTTTAAAACTTGGTTTGGACATTAACAGGATAGAAGTAAAAACGATTACGCCTTTTCCAAAGATTAAAGACATAATAGTAAAACTAACTATCGATCCTGAAATAAAACCGGTTCAACAACCTATGAGAAGAATTCCGATCGCAGTGGAATCTTTAGTTGAAGCAAGATTAAATGAAACTTTAGAACGTGATATCATAGAGAGAGTTACTGAACCAAGTGCGTGGATATCACCAATTGTTATTGTTCACAAATCATTTGGGGATATTCGAATTTGTGTAGACATGCGTAGAGCAAATCAAGCTATATTGAGAGAAAATTACCCTATACCTACGTTCGATTCCTTTATGACCAAAATAAGGAATACTAAATATTTTTCACGACTGGATCTAAAAGATGCATACCATCAAGTAGAACTTCATGTTGATAGTCGTCCGATTACGACTTTTATCACACATAAAGGTTTATTCCGTTATAAGCGATTGATGTTTGGCGTAAATTCGGCTCCAGAAATTTTTCAGAAGACAATGGAACAAATTTTGTCTTCTTGTACGAATTGTTTAAATTTTTTGGACGATATAATAGTATTTGGAAGTACTGAAATGGAACATGATAAATGTTTAGAAATGGTTTTGTTGCTATTTAAAAAAAACAACGTAACTTTAAATGAAAAGAAATGTGTGTTTAAGGTACGCGAATTGAATTTCCTGGGACACAAATTGTCAGATCAGGGTATAGATGTAGATTCTAAGAAAGTTGATCAAATTATGAATTTTCGGGCACCAAATAATAAAGAGGAATTGAGAAGTTTTCTAGGATTAGTTACTTATGTTGGAAAATTTATTCCTGATTTGGGCACGACAACTGATTTTCTACGGAAATTAACTAAAATAGATATAAAATTTGATTGGACTGAAGAACATGAACGTCATTTTATCAAACTAAAGAAATATTTAGCTGATCTTCCCACACTAGCATATTTCGATCCAACAAAACGTACGAGACTTGTAGCTGATGCTAGTCCAGTAGCACTTGGTGCTGTATTGTTACAATTTGATGAGAAATCGAACCCTAGGATAATTTCGTTTGCTAGCAAAAGCCTATCAGATGTTGAACGACGTTATTCACAAACCGAAAAAGAAAGTCTTGCTTTAGTTTGGGCAGTTGAAAGATTTTATTATTACTTAGCTGGACTTGAGTTTGAATTAGAAACAGATCATAAACCATTAGAAACGATTTTTAAGCCTTCGTCGAAACCACCAGCTCGCATAGAAAGATGGCTGCTTAGATTACAATCGTTTAAATTTAAAGTAATATACAAACCTGGAAAGCTCAATATTGCCGATCCATTGTCAAGACTAGGTAAATTTGAAAAAGAAAATTCATTTGATGTAAGTGGAGAATCTCATATTTTCAGAATTATAGAGCAAAGTATTCCTCAAGCTTTGAAAATTTCGCAAATTGTCTTAGAGAGTCAAACGGATCAAAATATACAAGATGCAGTTTATAAAATCAACAATGAGTCTTGGGCGTCTGCAGATAAAAATATATATTATCCTTTCAGGATGGAATTATCAACTTTTGGCTCAATAGTATTACGAGGTAACAGAATTATTATTCCAGAAGCATTGACAAATAAAGTATTAGAATTAGCTCATGAGGGCCATCCAGGCGAAACTGTGATGAAACGGCGGTTGCGGGCGAAGGTTTGGTGGCCAACAATTGACAAACAAGTCGAAAAATTTGTTAAAGGTTGCAGAGATTGTATGTTAGTGTCACAACCGAACAAACCTTCATTGATGATAAGGCATAAATATCCTGATAGACCATGGAAATGTTTAGCAATCGATTTAATGGGTCCTTTACGGAATAAGCAAATGGTTTTTGTTGTAATCGATTATCATTCAAGATACCAAGAAATCAAATTTCTTACAAGTACAACCTCTACAGTTATTATCAAGCATTTGTTTGAAATATTTTCACGACTCGGTTTTCCTACAAGTATAAGAGCAGACAACGGACCTCAATTTGCAAGTGTTGAGTTTAAAAATTTTTGTAGTGAGAATAATATCGAACTCATTCAGACTACACCGTATTGGCCGCAAGCTAATGGAGAAGTGGAGAATATGAATAAATCAATCTTGAAACGATTAAAAATTGCAGAATCAAAAGGACATAATTATCAAACTGAGGTACAAAATTTTCTCTTAATGTACAATGTTACTCCACATGGGACAACGGGAAAATCTCCTTCTGAACTTATGTTTGGAAGAAACATAAGAGACAAAATTCCGTCAATAAATGATCTTGTACTGGACCAAGGAGATGAAGAAGCGAGGGATAATGATGTAATTCGAAAACATAAAGGAAAAGAGAGAGAAGATGCGGCTAGAGGATCGAAAGATTATGACATTCGCCTTGGTGATAAAGTTTTAGTACAAAACATGGTAATGCCACATAAACTATGTACTCGTTTTGGAAGTGAAGAATTTGATGTAGTTGGTAGACAAGGAAATGAAGTTTCTATAATGAGGGGAGGGAAAGTCTTCAGAAGGCAAGTTTCTCATTTAAAAAAAATTATTGATAACTCGTCTAATAATTCTGCAGATATAAGACAACCCGAGATAAAAATAGTTTCTCCATCTTTTAACACTGAACCATCGACTTCATCAAGTACTAATGAAGAGGCCATTGAAAAAGTTGAATATAAAATACAATCTACATCTGAACCTTCGAGTATTGAAGAAAGAAGCTATACGTCAACTAATACCCCTTCAAGGAAAAACACGACTTTTGTGAACAATCGAAGGTCCATCACTTTATCACCTAAAGTGACTCCTCTGAAGCTAAAAAAAAGAGAGGGATTGTGGAGATCAGAAAAGCATGAGAAGGATCGATGTGAAGATGGCTGTGAATGATTGTAAAACAATAAAGAGATGATAGAGTTATTGTGTGTATAAGAGGACGGACGGAGAAGTGTAAAGAAAATAATAAAGATATTCTTGTATGTGTAACTGATCTTTCTTATAATTATTTATCGGCGATATATATAATATTGTAAGGTACCACATAATTAATATTTTAATATGTGAAAATAGATACTTTGTGGTTTTTTAAATTTCTTCTTTCAGGTTATGTCTTCAAAACTAAGGAAATGGACAACACTTTTCAGTGACGGATTCAAATTTTTTGGAATATATCTCCATTTTTCTAATCGATTCTTACTGATGTCAGTTCAAGAAGATTTAAAAAATTTTTTTTTGGGTATATTGATATCAACATTATATGACTTTATAAACCTGAACTTGCTATCACGTTGATATTGAGTTTAGCTAAACTTACAAGGGAAGTACATGACCTCCGGGAAACGGATCTCATCCTAACTTTGGTATGTCTTTTATAATATAAAAATGTAAAGAAAGCCAAGTTATCTCTTGTCAATGGAAACTTTTACGGGAGATATTCGACATCTAATAATAATATCAGTAAAAATTACTTCCAATTTGATCACTCACAACTCGGAAAGAAATAGAGATATGTACTCAAACCAAAAACCAGAAGAAAGTTGAGTTCAAGTAGATATGGTTTGAAAAAAAAGAAGCTAAAATGCTTAATTTGAAGCAAAGTTATGAAGAAAATAAGAAATTGAAGAAATTTTAACCAAAATTTAATATGAAAAATTTATTGTTTCTTTTGGCCTAATAATCTTCAATTTCTTATTTTCTTCATAACTTTGCTTCAAATTAAGCAATTTGAGCTTCTTTTTTTTCAAACCATATCTACTTGAACTCAACTTTCTTTTGGATTTTGGTTTGAGTACATATCTCTATTTCTTTCCGAGTTGTGAGTGATCAAATTGGAAGTAATTTTTACTGATATTATTATTAGATGTCGAATATCTCCCGTAAAAGTGTCCATTGACAAGAGATAACTTGGCTTTCTTTACATTTTTATATTATAAAAGACATACCAAAGTTAGGATGAGATCCGTTTCCCGGAGGTCATGTACTTCCCTTGTTAGTATAAACTATATTTTATTTGTCAGTAATTGTAAAAAAACTTTATAAAAACTTTATATGAATTTCAGATGAACATTTGATATACTTTCACCAAACTTGAACAGTCAATTGCACAAGTTCGGCTCAGTCTCGTTGGCCAACCCCGTATCAAGTTTAGCCAAACCTAAAGTTTATATAAAGTTCATATAAATTTTAATTTTTTTACGCGGGTATTCATTTATTTATTTTATAAAATTGTATTATGCTATTTATTTTTATAATAATTAGTACCTATCTTTATTTAAACATGTTTTAACTTTTACTTTTATTAATAGTTATTGTTATATTAATCACTACCACTGATGTTAGTTACGATTTTGTCTATTATTATTTAGAGAATTATCTGTTTCGGAATCGTGATCATTGAGTTGGTGTTTCCATAGTTTCTTTTAAATTTTTGTAATTTTTAATTTTAATGTACGACTTTCTGCAATAGTGTGAGCTTTATTTAAGATTTGAATTCCTTCTATGTCATCCGTGATTTTGTTTGCGTATTGAATTATATTATCTTGATTATGCGATCAGGGCCGGATTTAATACTCGTGAAACCGGGGGACTAAAAAGTGAATGAGGCCCACTTAAAGGCTGATCATTTTAAATAAACAGACATTGATAAAGTATTAATCATTTTTATTTTATAATACATTATATTTTATCTAATATTATCTTTGAACAATTTCTTGAATTATTAAGGAATGCAGTCGCTAATTATTTTTAATACAATTTATTTCAACACTTTTTCCTTATCTTTTTGTTACAAAATTGTGAATAATTTCTTCAAAATTGAGTGTTCTGAATAGCTCGCTTTCAATTTTTATTCTTAACAAAGCTGATAATCACCCATCTACCATATTAGCGCGGTGAACATCTTCCACTCTTTTCATTGCTGAAAATGATCGTTCTGCTCCAGAATTAGCAATCGGTATTATAACATATATAATACGATACGCTATGTAAATATTCGGGAACACATCTATTATGTCACAATTAACAATCCAGTTCAGAACTTACAAGGCATTCAGACTACTTGTCTTCTTCGATTCGTGTTGATTTAAAAGCGAATCGATATTTATTTTCATTAAAGGTACAAATTGTTTGAATTCATGGCAAAATGAACTGTCTAGATCATTTGAGTAAATTGCTATTAAATCTTTAGCTTTAATTTCAATATCGTCGTATTCCATTATGCGCGCTTTTAAGAGAAAATTAAACATTGAGGTTATTATTTGAGAGTATGCTCTACATCTTTTTTCTAATTCCACAGTGAGTTTATGAACTATTACATAAAAAGTATCGATTCTGAATTTATCAGCTCCATTGAAAATCTCCCTTTCAATAGATCCATTGCTTAATTTTTTTTGTTATTTTTCTTTGCTTAGAATCTAGAATAAAATAATAAAATCTTTAATCACAAAGTTACTCAGTTTTTTGGTCTTTTTTCAATTTTAAAAAATCTTGACGCAAGTTTTTGACAAAATCTACAAGACAGAAGAGCATGTCAGTAGATGTGCGTAAATCTAATTCTATTCTATTTGCTCATAACCCCGTATACCCATTAAACGGGTTTTTACAGGGACACCCCTACCACCTATGTGTGGGGGTCAAAACATTCCAATTTTTCCCATCCCGGTCCCCACCGTCTCGCATTTGCCCGGGGTTATGCCCGTGAGGAAAGGGAAAACCTTGTAGGAAAACCTTCCCCGAGACGGCCGGTGTATTGAAACATTCTGTTTAGATGTTTAGGTCACCTTTCGTAGGCCCAAACACCGAAACCGAATGTTCCACACCTTCCGCTCACGTTGTGAAGTGTGGAAAAACACCTAACCGATCCCGAAAGCCGCACAAGAATGGTGTCACCCATCCAAGTGCCAACCGCACTCTGTGCTGCTTAACTTTCGTGATCGGCCGAGGTGCGTCTCCGCCACTTCGCCACCGTGTCGGTGTAAATCTAATTCTATTTTCTGAATATATTTGCTGACAGTATCAAATTGACTTAAAATGGAATGCCCAAATACAGCCATAAAAGCATTTTCGAATATTGTCATTTTTCGCGCCAAACAAGTAGCTTCGTGACGTACATCAGGTTTCTCTAATTAATTTTCACTTATGATTGTTAAGGCCTCGTAAAGACGATCATAATGCTGTACTAAGTCTTTAGTTGCATCAGCATGACGGGACCAACGGGTAGTTGACAAGCACCACTGGCGAATGTATTTTCAACAAGTGTTTTCTTCACCAAGACATCGTATGACCTCCGTCGCTGATTAGCACCGGTTTGGGAACATAAAAAGAGCGACGTTAAACTAATTAAAAAAAAAGGTAGTTGACAAGTTTTGAACATGAGCTTTTTATTGTTTTAATATTTCTCATCGATGCGCAAAAACACGAAAAAAAGTGAAGAGACGCTGAACTAAAGAAAAACATTTACAGCATGAGCGCATTCTTGAATACAACACTCATGCACTAAGTTTAACGAATGTCCGATACACGGAACGAAAAATGAAATTATTAATTAAATTATTAATTTCCCTAGCTAAATCATGGAATTATTTTGTCGACAAATTCGGACAAAAAAATAATGTAGCCATGATACTAACAATTTTTTTTAACGCAAAATCCTTAATTTTTTTTTGTAGAAATGCTTAGAATTATGGCTGTTTAATGGACATATTTTTATTTAAAGAAATAAATTACCCATAAATATACCGGTAATTTACACAACATGGGTACATGGAATTATTGTTGTAAAAACTGTAATAAATTTATAAAAATTCGTGGCTTTTTCTTTGCTGAATTTGGAGTAAAGTTATGAAGAAAATAAGAAATTTAAGATTTTTAGGCCAAAAGAAACAATAAATTTTTCATATTAAATTTTGGTTAAAATTTCTTCAATTTCTTATTTTCTTCATAACTTTGCTCTAAATTAAGCAATTTGAGCTGCTTTTTTCAAACCATATCTATTTGAACTCAACTTTCTTTTGGATTTTGGTTTGAGTACATATCTCTATTTCTTTCCGAGTTGTGAGTGATCAAATTGGAAGTAATTTTTACTGATATTATTATTAGATGTCGAATATCTCCCGTAAAAGTTTCCATTGACAAGAGATAACTTGGCTTTCTTTACATTTTTATATTATAAAAGACTTACCAAAGTTAGGATAAGATCCGTTTCCCGGAGGTCAAGTACTCCCTTTGTAAGTACTTATAAATATAGTGTCTAATTATTGTTAAAAACGTTATTTACGTTTTAAGACCATTACTATATAAAGAATATGTAAAAGGTTGCATTTAAGAATGATAAATTATGATTAACTAAGCTATTTTATAAATATTATATAAAATTATATTGTATAAATACTGGATACAAAATTTGTACAGGTATGTAAAATAAATATAAGTAAGTATTAATATTTAACTATTATACAAACGAAAATATCAAAACAAAATTTGTATACATAATTTATCGAATTGCATTGAATCATTTTTTGGTATAATTTATATTCGATAATTTGTTATCAAGATTGTTCAGAATAAAATAAACAAAAAAAGTAAGCCAATAAATAATGTAGGTTACTTTTCTGAAAAGAATCTGTTATTTTTCAAACAGTATATTTGTGGATTCCATTTTTATTTCAGTTTTTTTTAGTGCCGTAACTTTTATAAATTGCCAATAATATGAAATTTTCATAAAAATTAGATTCTGGTATGGTGCAAAATATTGCCGATTTCATTTTGATTGTGTATTTCATTTCAAATAAACGATAAGATAAATTCTAAAAAATATTCAATTGCTCCATTTTCTTTTCTCTATACAAATAAACAGATATAATAAAATTAATTTTATAACAATTAACAATTAATAATTAATATTAAATAACAAATAAAAATCTGTACTACATAGTGAATCCCACTAAACACGGAAAAAAAATCTAACCTCTGTAGTGCGTAACGCTTCATACTACTGCAGTTAGTGTTTCGTATCCCGCTACAGATTATATACAAACTTTTAAAGTATTTATTACTATATAGTTTTAGAGTAAGACCTTCTACAAATATTTTTTTTATTATTATTTTAACGGCTCTCTTTTTATGCTCCCAAATCGGGGCTAATCAGCAACGGAGGTCATACGATGCCTTGGTGAAGAAGACACTTGTTGAAAATACATTGGTGCTTGTATCAATCGGCCGGGGCCGGGAATTGAACCTGGGACCTACAGATTACGAGCCCGATGCCCTACCGACCGAGCCATCGCAGGCTAAACTCTTGCGGTAGCGCCACTGTAGACCGGTGGTACGCACTCGCACTACCTACAGTTGTAAAGCTCATCTCCCGCTGAGGTATAGGTCACTTACAACGGAACGGACTAACTATTTCAATTGCACAATTCGTATACCTGTGGAGTATATAGGTCCTTTACAATTGAAGGAACCGCTAATGTTTAGTTTGGACGTGCGGCGTTTCTCTAACCGCGGTATCGTTTTTATACACTGACGGTTTGAATGAGTTACGTTGAAAGTAAACAATGTAATATACCTTTAACGTCACAAATTCATACGCGCACGATTTAAATTGACGTACTGCGAAGTAATACTATACCTACACTGTACGAGGAAGATGCTATGTACTACAGAGGTTAGATTTTTTTCCGTGTATTATCACAAAAAAAATCGGCCGGGCGAGTTAGCTAAATATATAAACGCATACGCCTGTCTCCAGCTCCCTCTAACGTCCATATTTCAACTTATCCTGAAGTTTTTACTTCTGCTCTCATGGGCTATATATATATAAGAAAATAGACAAAATTCGAAATAAATCAACATACAATTTCTTTGGCGGTGGCTTTTTTTAATTGTACGTGAATAAATTCAGATAAAATTTAACGTAAATTGAAGATATATATAGGGAATGTAAAGTTTTATAGATTAAATAAAAATGAATCGTATATAATCGGTTATAAAAGCAAAAATACGAAGAGCAAGTTATCTGTATATATGGTTCTCGCGCCCATTACTTGCGTTAGGCGTTATTCCGCCCTGTGATATTTTATTTCATTAGCAAATGAGCAAACTAGTAAGAGCATAAAAGTTAGATCGATATATATCTATATATATATATATATAATATATCTCAATGTTATGTAATTTGTGAATTGAAATACAATATACAATAAAATTATGTAGCATACAAGAATAGTCGTCGTCCTTTCGTTCGGCGGATCCATGCTACTTCAAAAGAGGTACATGTATAACGCGCAAATATAAATAAACGTACAAAGTACGTAAGTATTAAACGGTGAATTCCAATTATCTTTAATAATACGTATTTAGCGATCACATTAATTGGGAGCCCCATAATCAATTACTTTTATTAATTAATAAGAAATTTAAATTAATTTAAATTAATTAATAATTTTAAGAAATTTAAAGATTTTAATAAATTTAAATAACATAACGTAGAAAAATAACAGAAGATACACCTTATATTATCGATTATATAAATATGTGCTTAATTTTAGACTAAAATATTATTGCGTTTTTGAGAAAAATTTTAACAAAAATAACAAATGTTTCCACTTCGTTGATGTTAGTCACCTCGTTCATTTTCGGTAAAACTTCTAGATTATTGATAAACCAATGCACCTCTTCTCTTATTTTTTCTTATACGGTTTGAATTACAGATATATTGCCAAAATTATCGCGTTTGCCGGTAAAGTAGTGATGCTAAAAGTTAAATTTGGCACTCTTTCAAATAGAATGTTTTAAATAAATTGCTATAAATAACAGTAAAATTTGTTGTAAAAATATGTAATGTAATATGTGTGAATTTAAAATATTATTATTAAAACTCTAGCATTTAATATTAATAAAATATCACCCCAAATTATCACAAAATATAATAAAATTAATCCCAAACATATGTAAAATTGGATCGAAGATTTTTCTCCTTGAAGACAAAAGTTACTGAAATAATTTAAATTATCATTTAAGTAATTATTAGTATTATTTCTGGCTGTTATAACCAATTGCAAGTATTGAATATAGATAACCGATAGATACTAAGAAATAGTAGGAACTATGTACATTTCAGATAACTATGAATACAATTACAAGAACATTGTATAATTAGGATAAAAAACAATGTTTTCCATATATGTTATAAAAATATCGAGTTTAAAAGACCACTCTGACATTTTACTTATTAGTTGCATATATTCGATGTAACTGCGCAATCTTACACATGTGTCTGCAAAGAATATTGAAAATAATGCTTTGCTTAAAATACGAAATTCCCGCGTCTGTCGACTTTGAGATGTGTGCGCGAACTGGCGCATTATATATATTTAGCGGATCGATATAGGCATGTGCGCGCGTCTCTACACAGAACCCAATCTTTAAACGGTGCCATTAGCGATTGCATGTACGCTTGGTCTGTGCCTCGAGAGTGTAGATGCAATAGGAACCGAGTCCGAAAGCAAGGGACCCAAGCCATCGAACGCGATCAAATGAATATGATGAAAGAGTGGCGGCATTAGTAGAACGTGCCGTGCATACAGATTTGCGGCTGATTGATTGGACCCCTTTACCCATCACCCAACACAAAGCTACACCGTGCTTCACCGTCTTTCTCTACCAATTCCACTGCTCTCTCCATATGCGAAAGATAGAAACACAACAGACAGAGATAGGGATACTCTCTCTCTCTCTCTCTCTCTGTCTTTCTCTCTCACTATATAGGTATATATATATATATTTGGAAGAGACAGAGAGAATGAGGGAGGAAGAGAGAGAGAGAAACCAAGAGAATGTCCTGGCAAACCTCCGTGCGATATTATCAAGCGTTCCATTGTTGTCGCAAACCCTGCTTCTGCACGCCCTGTGCTTTCGCGCGCATCGTCGACGCAACATTGGTCTGTACACATATAGATGGGTATATTCAATGGTAGTATACCTAAAACGCGTTTTACGATGGCGTGCATACGAGACTAAATGCGAATTTTACAGATTTTCTCAACGAAGATCAAGATAGGTTTATTTTTACTTCTCATTTTGGTAATAGGAAAATAAAGAAAAACCGAAAAACCAAAAACTCGAATACAACATATATCCGCAAAAACAGTATAGGATCATATACTAATAAATGTATATTATGTTAATCTCAAACTAAACAGTTAAACCCATTTTTAATCTAAGTGCCCAATCGTTATTGAAAGCATTCAACAAGCAATAGATAGATTTTTAGATCTATCGAGGTCTCTTAACAATTTTTAACTATTTATAGATAATTCGAAAAATATTTTATGTATAATTTGTGTGACGATATTTCGACAAAATATTGTCGTGGATATATCGGATGTCTCTATCTGGTAGTATGAGTTTAGATACAATTCAAATATTATATAGCTTAAAGGGATGTAATGCTCAATTTGTTACCTACCTAGCCATATGAGACAATTATACTTAATTAATTAATACATATTTTAAATAAAAGGAAATCGTGACATCATTGCCCTTCGTAGTTGTACAATCTATTTATCTACAAAATTTAAAACAGATATTTTAATTCGTATTAAAATGGCATTGGAAGGAAATTTTGACATACTGGATACAGGTTATAAAATTTCCTCCCAATCATTCTCGTTAATTGCTGGATGTACATGCTTTGCTCTTGGCTAAATTATAGAAGGTATCAATATGGAGGCCAATGATGTCTTGCTTTTCCATTTACTGAAGTATTTAATAATCAATTAACAAAATACGTGTGCCATTACTCGGTCAGTAAAAATTGACTATTACATTCCGTTAACGGGATGTCATAGTCAATATTTATCCTCCCTACCTTATCGGCAATCGCGATTATCAGTAATAAATTTGTAAATAAAAGAGTATGTGACAAAATAAAAGAAGAAACGCCTTCGTTTGTCAATAATCTAATTATGTGCTGAATTTTAAATTGAAATATTATTGCGTTTTCGAGAAAAGTCTTACCAAGAATGTGAACCTAACCTCAACGAGGAGAAAAGATTTGATATTTTTGGTAAGACTTTTCTCGAAAACGCAATAATATTTTAATCTAATAATCATCACACAGTTAAATTATCGATAAACGAAGGCGCCTCTTCTCTTATTTTTTCACATACCGTTATACTTTTTTATTAATTAATCATCGAAAATTGAGTATGGAACCCCCTTAAAACAACGATTCAAATACTGCTTTAGAGTGAAATTTTAGTTTGCAGATATATAGTCTAACCTTTACGGTATAATATTTTATAAAAGCACATAATTATGTAAAATTAGTATAAAAAAAGACTAATTTTTAATTTAGAAAAGCTGAAACTTCGAACATAATAATAATTTTCAAAAATATAAATTGCAATGTTTCTTTTGCATCTATTGTTATATTTTAAAAGTCATCATACATTCCCTGATAGAAAGTTGACGTATTTATAGCTATAAAGCGACTATTTTCTCCAAATATAGCTGCTTTATAGACTTTATTATCGCGATAATATCTGCCAATTCCGTAACGCTTTATAGCTATATTACAGAGAAAATATAGTGAATATATAAAGTAAGTCTATAACTTAACTATAACAGACCTTACATTATTATACATAACTCAAAAAAAATTTGAAAAGAATTTCTTTTTCGAAACCTTATTATTATTTTTAATTAACTTACTAGCCATATTACCTCGGTCGCTAACGCTCCCTCGGTTGAATCACATTTTTGAGACTAGACGTTGATTATAAAGCGTAGTCTTAAATTTATTATTAGTTTATAACAAATAAATTTTAAACGATTTTGATATAATTATTTTATTTTATTTTCAAACCAAATTTTTTCATGTGCTTTAAACTATTAATTAAAATTTGTTGTTATATTATTAAAACAAATAAAAATTAATAATAAAATATTTTATTTTAAAAATTGTATATAGTAAAAAAATGTCGCTTGATGCAGACAATGAATTTTAAATTTGTTTATTTCTTCAGTATTTTTTAGACAGTTTATATTTATATTTATATTTATATTTCAGACAGTTGATTATTTTAAAATTTATATATTTCATAAATAATTTTGCCAATAAAATGTCGCTTAATGCAGACAATTAATATTTTAATATTTGTTTATTTCTTAAGTAATGATATATTGAAATGTTGCTTGATGTAAATAATGTATACTTGAAAAATATTCTTTTTTATACGTAATTTTATCTACAAATTTTGTCTGATGCTTATATCTTATTATTTTATAATTCGTTTGCCTAATAAGTCGACCTTAAATTGATTTTTAATAATAAATAAAAAACTATTTAAGTATCAAACACTTCAGAAAAAACTATATTCGTTGTATATATTATTACATTATTATTTAAATTACTCTCATTTATATTAAGTATATCTCCTTCTGTATTAGTGAGTATCATTGACGATTTCGAAAATTTTATTTTTAGATTTTTTTCATCTGTAACTCTTGATAATGCAACATATAATTGACCATGACTAAATACAGGTCTTGGTAAATATAGACCTACTTTTTTAAATGATTGACCTTGTGCTTTATTTATGGTCATAGCGAAACTTGGTCTAATAGGAAATTGTCGTTTAACCATATTGCAAGGTATATCATCTTTTGATGGACATAAATCTATTCTTGGAATCATCACAATTTGTCCTGAATTTTTACCTGTTATATAATTTCTCCATATATAGTATACTGTTTTAATTCTATAATCATGAGCCTGGTACCATTACATAAACCTCCATCTAAATGCAAATTCCTAAGTAACATAACGATCATTCCTTTTTTTAATATTAATTTATGCGGTGGTAAACCATTTGGTATTAATGAATTTATAAAATCTATTGTTATTGTTTCATCCAACTTATTATTTTCATCAGTAGTAATACTATCAATGCTTAAATATATCTTACCGTCACCTTCAATTCTTTCAATTATTTCGTTATTAATCTCTAAAACATCACTATTTATAGGTGAAAGAATTACTTTGGCTTTAAGAGTATGTAAATCATCAATATTTATTTTATTACCAAAAATATCATCTATCAAATTATTAAATGTAATAAATTCTGAAGGAATTTTTATAACGTTATTATCAATTTCAAATTTTGTAATATTTTTATTTTCTGCAATATTTAATAACCACGTTTTAAACATACTGTTTGAATTGACCAATCTTAAATTATTATTTAATGTAAGTTTTTGAAATAATTGCCATAAAGAACTACTTTTTACACATGATTCTAATATTTGAGTTCTATTTCCGTATCGAACTATAGGAAGTGTTTGTCGAAAATCGCCAGATGTTACTAATATTTTACCACCAAACGGTCTATTATGTCGACATAAATCTCTGAAAAAAATATCTATAGCTTCTAATGCATATTTACAAGTCATTGATATTTCATCCCAAATTATTAATTTAATATTTTTTAAAATTTGACCTATTTGGTGAAATGTTGCATGTTGATTGTTCGTTTACATTAAATGGTATTTTAAATGTTGAATGGATAGTTTTACCACCTATTAATAAATTTGCTGCAATACCAGTCCAAGCAACTGCTAACTCTGGTATTTTGTTTAATTTCACAAATTTTATAATAGCATTTAATAAATAACTTTTTTCACTACCACCAGGACCATCTATAAAATATAAATTTTCTTTTTTATTATCGTAAACTGCTTCTACTATTGTATCAAATATTGTTTTTTGTTCCAATGTTAAAGATTTTAACAATATTTCTATGTCATTATCTTCATTTGCAATAATATCATTATAAAACATATCATTGTGTTTTTCATTATCAATATTATCAATATTAGGTAAATTAAATTGTTGCAATGTTAAATTATGTTTTGATAAAACGTTGTCTATAATTTTTAAAGCCTTTTGTTCTCCTAAAATTTCAGGAAATTTAGGATCAAAGAAATGTTCTTTATACTTATTATAAAGTTTCAAGGCATCAAAATTGTGATCAAATGATATAATGAAAGCGAAAAGTTCACATAGTGCCTGTGGAAATTGAAAATTACAATTTTCTTCTAAACATTTATCCCATTCATTATCAGTAATGATTAAACCTCTAAATCTCTATACATGCTTCATAAAATGTATCATAAACAACGCCTTCGTATGAGCGTATATCTTCAAAAGATTCGGCCCCACGTACATGAAGTAATAATAATCTAAGAAAAAATCGTTCTCGATCTTTAGGATTTACATGAAACATTCTGACTAGAATGGGTTTATTAAACTTTTTTCGCTTACTTACTTTTACTTACTTACTTTTTTTACTTTTTTTACCTTTTTTTTCATTTTTTTACGATTTTTTACTTACTTTTTTTGCATACTTTACATAAAAAAAATTAAGTGTACATGCCTTTATGCTTTAATTTGCAAAAAATATTGTTACTTCCTCAAACGATGTCCAGGTGGTCAGGGTAACCTCCAGGTTATCCTAACAATGTCCGCAGGGAAGTCTACATGCCTTTCTGCTTAAATGTGCAAAAAATATTGTCACTTCCTGGAGAGGATGTCCAGGTGGTCAGGGTGACCTCCAGATCATCCGAACATCGTGTACAGGAAAGTCTACATGCTCTTCTGCATAAATTTGCAAAAAATATTCTCACTTCCTGAAGACGATGTACAGGTGGTCAGGGTAACCTCCAGGTTATCCTGACATCGTCCGCACGGAAGTCTACATGCCTTTCTGCTTAAATTTGCAAAAAATATTGTCACTTCCTGAATACGATGTCCAGGTTGTCAGGGTGACCCCATCCCTATCCCTCCACCCTCCCCCTCACCCTCACCCTGACCTCTTCACCACAACACACTTACCCTTATACACATGCATATATATAAAACATAATAAAAAAACGCCCAATTGTAAATGTCGGACGCCGGACGCCGGACGCCGGACACTTTTGAGGAAAAATTTTAATTATAATAAGATAAGATAAGATATTTCCCTGCTAGAAATCAGAAAATTAAAAATCGGCAAATAATAGGTTATTAACTAAATTAATGTATTTTATAACTACTTCTGCTAGCTTGTTACCACTGTTAAATGAAACGCTTTTTCCTCTTTAATTCGCCTATTTCTTAGATTCAAAACAGCTAATCATTACGATATGTTCATTTAAGTCCTTGTTTCAACCCATAAAAGATCGGATTATTTGATAAAATAAATTTAAATGCAGATTTAAGAGTAAATTGGTATTAGTATTCGAGTAAACGATCCAATTTGATTAAAAATTTGGAGTTTTAAGTACATGTATGGCCAGAAGGTGAAGTGAAAATATTTGGAGGTTACGGCAATCTATTAAATGGACGAACGCAGTGGGAAAAAGCGTTTCATTTAACTTATTAACTGACTACTTTTAATTCCTAAGTTTTAGTTCACATTTCCAGCAGGGTTATTTTTATATTGTTTTAGTTTATATATTTACATACTAATTACATATATTTGACGCAGAAAAACGCTGAAAAAATTTTTGTCCTAACCGGGAATCGAACCCAGCAACGCACGCAGCAAACGCAAACGCTCTATCCACTAAACTAACGCAACGCTTACATGCAAAAATGTTTGGAACTTGTATATACAGATCATCCATGTATTAGTATCTTAATAATTGTTATTTATTCTTTGATCTATATACATAAGATGTTAGGCAGTAATTACCTAATTTAAATAGTGATGGTATTAACGATGTCTACCAAAGAGATATCTTCTTCATTTTTTCTATATTATTATAATTTCTTAAAAGCAAATGAATACTTATTTATAATACTTATTTATACCCTAAAACATAATATATTATTTTGCTACTATATGTAAAAGGGCATTCTTCTAATATAAATTTATTTACAAATAAATAAATAAATAATACTAATTTTTAAATTCAAACTATTTATTTAAAAATAATATAGAAATTTTCTAGGTATTTAATAGTTCTATTTTTAAGCTATTATTTATAGCTAGTTTCTACCTATTAAAAATAGTGTTTGTATATATAAGAAAAAATTTTAACAATTTATTTAAGTAAATAATTATACATTAAATGTATATTGACAATACATATTTTTAATTTTTTGAACTTTAAAAATTAAATTTTAGGTTATTTTTACAAATATTTTTTATAGCTTTTTATAGATATAAAAACTAGTGCTAAATTTAATAGCATATTTTGTGTCTATTTTTTGGCTATTTAATACAGTATAATTATTTTATACCAATAAAATAGGTATTTAATCGACATTTTCTACAAAATATTATGATTTCTATATTTTATACCTTGTTACGTACGTAACATCGACGCGCGGATCGGCGCGTGTGTGAGAACGGTGTAGGATGACCGAAACGCGAAATATCATGACGAATGCAACTACAACAAGTAATCGCGGACGGTGGCCTAGTGGTTAGGTCTCGTGACTGGAAACTCGCGGATCCTCGGTTCGAGTCCCGGCGTCCGATCAATTTTTTATTCGGTCCTCTCCTATCACCTTCTCCATACGCAACATAAATGGCATCCCTGGTGCGGGAGAGTAGAATCCACTAATTCACTGCTGGTATCTCTCTCGAGTGAACGAACCCACGTAAAAAACAATTCCTACATTATCCTCCGTGGTCTAATTAATGAAGAAAAAATAATTAAGTGTACCGAGCGAACGAGCCTCGAAAATAAATAAATAAAGCGTTTCGTCCCCGTGAAGTCAGAAGTTCCACGCAGCGGATCCGAGAGACGCGTCGATAAAGAAGAGTAGGTGATGAATAAAAATAATCCGGAGGTATAATGACAATAAACACGACGAGGACGTCGTATTCCCGGCCGTCGGAGGTGTTACGTACGTAACATCGACGCGCGGATCGGCGCGTGTGTGAGAACGGTGTAGGATGACCGAAACGCGAAATATCATGACGAATGCAACTACAACAAGTAATCGCGGACGGTGGCCTAGTGGTTAGGTCTCGTGACTGGAAACTCGCGGATCCTCGGTTCGAGTCCCGGCGTCCGATCAATTTTTTATTCGGTCCTCTCCTATCACCTTCTCCATACGCAACAACCTATAAACTACTTTGGCGACTATAAAATATTTTTGAATTTCCACCAGGGTTATTGGTACAGGATTTGTAGGTTATGTTATGTTTAGAGGAGACCGTCCAAAATGCGCATGAGCGTGCGTGTGATCGTGCGCGTGTGTGTGAGTGCATGTATCCATGTACGTGCGTGATTGCGTGTGTGAGCGTGCACGCGTTATTGCGCGTGAACCTGCGTGTGTGTGCGTGCGTGGTCGCGTGCTTGACTGCGTATACTTACGTACGGAATCCTTTATATTAACTATAAAGTGGCTTTAACCTAACTATAAAATAGATATAAAATTGTAAAATGAAGGCTATATTATAACAAAAAAAAGTAGCTATAATATAATTAACGTAACCATATGGTACCGTCAACTTTCTATCAGGGTTATTTAATTCTTATACTAACATGATATTTCATAGGAAAAACTCGAAGTAAAAGTTATTTAAAATTCAAGTAAAGTTTGTTTCACTTCCCTAGTAGAAATTTGAATCTAAGAACTAGGAATTAAACATTGGTATTAAACACCTTGTAATGAAACGCTTTTTCACCCATTTTTTTAACACTTAATAGAGTGACCATAACCTCAAGACATTCGAATAATGTTTCCAGCTTTTCGGTAACAGTAAACTTTAAAATTTCTATAGTTTCGGATGGATTTTTAATGTTTTCGTCTGATTTACAACTAATTTCTGTTATGTTTCCAATATTTACGAAAATAAATGTGATTTTATTATATTTTTCACTTGTCCATGTTTAATAGACATTTAATAGCGCATAACTAGACTCAAATTTGATCTATGTTTATAAGCTAAAAATTAGGTCAAAACAGAATATAAGTTATATTTTAGTCTATTTAATGGTTAAAAATTAGGAGAAAAAGCGTTTCACCGGGAGGATAAAAATGAGCACATTTTTCGCCTATTTTTCACCCATTTTTCGACCATTCTATTTAGAATATCTATTTATTACCTATTTAATGGAATACGATTTCTACTAGGGGTAGTCTAAATTATTAAAGTAAAATTTGCTCAACCATTTTAGTAAAATTTACTAAACTAATAAAATATATTTGATCGCTTAAGTCACAGAGTTATAGAGGTTTTTCTTGAGTAATAGAGGAAATCAAATTTACTTAAGTAATTCCGAAATAATTAAAGAAATAAAATTGCGTACATTGGGAAAATAAATTAATGACATACCCAAATCTTCATGATGTATGCCATATAATATTTGTCCAATAATTTTATAGTAAAATTGAATTATTACAGCTTTTCGAATAATATCGGTATACCATACAGTTGTTGGCCACCTTACAGTGGTTGTCCACTTTATATAAAATATGTAATATTAACATTACAATCGGTATTTACGAGCTACATTTATATACTTTGTAATAAATACATGCACGGGTGATTTAGAGTTAATATTTAAACCCAAGTAAAAAAATAATATAAAATTTGTATACGAATTGTATATTTTTTATTTTATACATTATGTATACAAAATTGAACTTATAAAATGTGTATAAAATCTGTATACGATCCCTAAAATAGTAGAAATCGTATTCCATTAAATAGGTAATAAATAGATATTCTAAATAGAATGGTCGAAAAGTGGGCGAAAAATAGGCGAAAAATGTGCTCATTTTTATCCTCCCGGTGAAACGCTTTTTCTCCCAATTTTTAACCATTAAATAGACTAAAATATAACTTATATTCTGTTTTGAGCTAATTTTTAGCTTATAAACATAGATCAAATTGGAGTCTAATTATGTGCTATTAAATGTCTATTAAACATGGACAAGTGAAAAATATAATAAAATCACATTTATTTTCGTAAATACTGGAAATATAACAGAAATTAGTTGTAAATCAGACGAAAACATTAAAAAATCCATCCGAAACTGTAGAAATTTTGAAGTTTACTGTTACCGGAAAGCTGGAAACATTATTCGAATGTCTTGAGGTTATGGTCATTCTATTACCCTAGTAGAAATCGTATTCCATTAAATAGGTAATAAATACATATTCTAAATAGAATGGTCAAAAAGTGGGTGAAAAATAGGCGAAAAATGTGCCCATTTTTATCCTCCCGGTGAAACGCTTTTTCACCCATTTTTTTAACACTTAATAGAGTGACCATAACCTCAAGACATTCGAATAATGTTTCCAGCTTTTCGGTAACAGTAAACTTTAAAATTTCTATAGTTTCGGATGGATTTTTAATGTTTTCGTCTGATTTACAACTAATTTCTGTTATGTTTCCAATATTTACGAAAATAAATGTGATTTTATTATATTTTTCACTTGTCCATGTTTAATAGACATTTAATAGCGCATAACTAGACTCAAATTTGATCTATGTTTATAAGCTAAAAATTAGGTCAAAACAGAATATAAGTTATATTTTAGTCTATTTAATGGTTAAAAATTAGGAGAAAAAGCGTTTCACCGGGAGGATAAAAATGAGCACATTTTTCGCCTATTTTTCACCCATTTTTCGACCATTCTATTTAGAATATCTATTTATTACCTATTTAATGGAATACGATTTCTACTAGGGGTAGTCTAAATTATTAAAGTAAAATTTGCTCAACCATTTTAGTAAAATTTACTAAACTAATAAAATATATTTGATCGCTTAAGTCACAGAGTTATAGAGGTTTTTCTTGAGTAATAGAGGAAATCAAATTTACTTAAGTAATTCCGAAATAATTAAAGAAATAAAATTGCGTACATTGGGAAAATAAATTAATGACATACCCAAATCTTCATGATGTATGCCATATAATATTTGTCCAATAATTTTATAGTAAAATTGAATTATTACAGCTTTTCGAATAATATCGGTATACCATACAGTTGTTGGCCACCTTACAGTGGTTGTCCACTTTATATAAAATATGTAATATTAACATTACAATCGGTATTTACGAGCTACATTTATATACTTTGTAATAAATACATGCACGGGTGATTTAGAGTTAATATTTAAACCCAAGTAAAAAAATAATATAAAATTTGTATACGAATTGTATATTTTTTATTTTATACATTATGTATACAAAATTGAACTTATAAAATGTGTATAAAATCTGTATACGATCCCTAAAATAGTAGAAATCGTATTCCATTAAATAGGTAATAAATAGATATTCTAAATAGAATGGTCGAAAAGTGGGCGAAAAATAGGCGAAAAATGTGCTCATTTTTATCCTCCCGGTGTGAAACGCTTTTTCTCCCAATTTTTAACCATTAAATAGACTAAAATATAACTTATATTCTGTTTTGAGCTAATTTTTAGCTTATAAACATAGATCAAATTGGAGTCTAATTATGTGCTATTAAATGTCTATTAAACATGGACAAGTGAAAAATATAATAAAATCACATTTATTTTCGTAAATACTGGAAATATAACAGAAATTAGTTGTAAATCAGACGAAAACATTAAAAATCCATCCGAAACTGTAGAAATTTTGAAGTTTACTGTTACCGGAAAGCTGGAAACATTATTCGAATGTCTTGAGGTTATGGTCATTCTATTACCCTAGTAGAAATCGTATTCCATTAAATAGGTAATAAATACATATTCTAAATAGAATGGTCAAAAAGTGGGTGAAAAATAGGCGAAAAATGTGCCCATTTTTATCCTCCCGGTGAAACGCTTTTTCTCCCAATTTTTAACCATTAAATAGACTAAAATATAACTTATATTCTGTTTTGAGCTAATTTTCAGCTTATAAACATAGATCAAATTTGAGTCTAGTTATGCGCTATTAAATGTCTATTAAAAATGGACAAGTGAAAAATATCATAAAATCACATTTATTTTCATAAATACTGGAAACATAACAGAAATTAGTTGTAAATCAGACGAAAACATTAAAAATCCATCCGAAACTATAGAAATTTTGAAGTTTACTGTTACCGAAAAGCTGGAAACATTATTCGAATGTCTTGAGGTTATGGTCATTCTATTAAGTGTTAAAAAAATGGGTGAAAAAGCATTTCATCACAAGGTATTTAATACCAATGTTTAATTCCTAGTTCTTAGATTCAAATTTCTACTAGGGTAAGTGTTAAAAAAATGGGTGAAAAAGCGTTTCATCACAAGGTGTTTAATACCAATGTTTAATTCCTAGTTCTTAGATTCAAATTTCTACTAGGGGATTTATACAATTTTTATATTACTTAAATATTAGATCACGATGTCCGAGTCGATGTTGAAGAGTCCGCAGGATGCAACAACTTTGATGAAAGGGAAATGGCGTTCGGACGTTTTGTCAAGATCGTAGGTGACAACGGCAGCAAGCAATTCTTCGGAGCGCTGATCCCCTCAACGTCAATGGTTCTGGTGTCCATAACCTCTTGGTCGTGCCGTCTAAATTTGTAATCGTTAACAGCTACTGTTTCCCGTGTAAAAAAAAAGTCTGGGGAACGTCTGGGAAAAATCTGGCTTATAAAGTCTTGGCAACGTCTAGCTGGTGAGACTATTCCATACTTTTTGCCAGACTTAATATATTTTAAATCAACCAGACTTTCTCCCGCACATTTTGCCAGAGTTTATAATTATTTTGAAAGTCTGGGATAAATAAGCCATACTTTCTCCCACACATTTTACTAGACTTTATAATTATTTTTAAAAGTCTGGGATAATTCAAACAGACTTTCTCCCGCACATTTTGCCAGAGTTTATAATAATTTTTAAAAGTCTGGGATAATGCAACTAGATTTTCCCCAGACTTCCCCCTCGTCGAATCTTCGTCGCATTGCATCTTTCATACATAAAATTTATATTATTTCTAATTAATAAAAACAATAAATCCTCGACATGTTTTGAGCTATTGAACTCTCAAAACCATCAGATACTTATCTATCACTCAAGTGGATTAAAATCATATTTAAAAGTTACTGTTAAAATTTCAACCTATTCGATGAAATGGTCCCTGAGATATTCTGCGGTAAGTCCATTATGAAAAAAAATCAGAGTACGGAGTCTCATAATTAATTAAAATAGTTATGTGGCATATAAATTGACCAAAAAGTTTTAAAAAAATATTAATAATAATATAATTGATTTAAACATTTAAGCAATGTTTTTAATTGTTATAAAAAAAATTATTAATTGTTAAAATTGAATATTTTATTTTCAATTTTAACCCAGGCTTCCCCTTAATAAATTTTATTTATTGGATTGATCAATTGGTAAAAATTTTATGTGATAACTTTCAGTGACTATTTACTGTATCGTTTACAATAATTATTCTCAAATGAACGCGTATTTTGTTTAAGAATTCCGATATTGGAATGAATAAAATGCAAGTATCACACTTTTGAAAAGTGAAAAGTTCCAGGTAATTTTAATATTACATGTACAATAAAGTAATATATAATAAAAAAATTAAATTTAAAAAAATGTTTCTCAAAGTATAAAATGACTGATAATATGTTTAAAAGTATACAAAATGTTTTTAATGTCAAGACGTGAAAAAGCTATACACCGATTAAAACCAGAGATCGGCATATATTTGAACGCAATTTTTGTACTAATACTTTTTTTGAATTTTGTGAAAATTGAATAAAAATATACAAATTGCGATATACAAATAAATGAACGACGCTTCAGTAAGATAGTAGTTACGTACCATGGTCAGTAAAATAAGAAATGTCTCGGCTTTACCTCGGTCGACAATTACATGTGATCTGAGATATTTCTTAGTTTACTGGCCATGGTACATGTAATATACTAAGTTTTGTCCAACGGCCCGAAAGTCAAATTTCACGGCCGCTACAATTTACATGTGCTATGGGCTTGCCAATATTTTCTCAGCTTTAGTACTATCTATAGTATTACTTACTAGGAGAGGCCAAGGCCTTCAGATTACGAATCTTATCTAAATTCTGGGATATGTTTTCTAATATAAAATATGAACAAAGCCGAAGTTTTAGACCCTAACATACGTTTGTACCAAAATTATATGCTATCAAATCAAATTTTCAAAAAATACTTCTTCCACTTTGATTGTTTATAACTAATCATCTATTAAATATAGCTACTAGAATATAGTTTTAAAAGAAAATTCAGATGAAATATATACGATTAAAAGAAAATCTCAAATCCGTCCATTTAGCAAAAAATTTTATAGAAAATAACAACTAACCAAATTCTAGCCCAAAAAATGTAAGATTTTTTGTTTCTAAATTTTAAGCGACTGTCGAATCCTAAAATAGCAATTTTTCTAATGTAATGGGGATCAATTTTCAACAAACGGACACCGTTAGGCCCTCGATTTTTTGGTTGTTAAAAACTATTGACACAACGTCGCTTATTCAATTGTAATTAAAAAAATTATTGTTGTTATAGATCGAACCGTCAGACTCTTTTAAATGTTTAAAACTCTCTGGGTGAATTTTTTCATATATTAAAATTACTATTTTGAACAAAATTTTCGGGTTAGAAAGGGTAGTTCCCTACAATTTGTGTCCGACATGTCCTTATTTTAAATTGTACAATTTTTATTTATATTATATTTAATTTGAATTCGTTTGTGTATATTATTATTTATAAATTTGGGAGGATAATTATTTTCAAGTAATATAGTTTTCACCATTTCTAGGTTTTTTTTATGAAATTTTTTATCAGAGAGAAGAATAACTTTATCAACCAATGAATAGACCATAGCTTTTTTCTGCGAAATTGGATGTTTAGATAAATAATTCAACACTCTACCAGAGAAGGTTGGTTTACGGTACCAATCTATTACAATATTATTTTTCTCTTTAATTATTTTAATTTCAAGAAAATTAATTGTATTATTTTTTTCTTTTTCACATGTGAATTGTAGCTTCTCATGGTATGAGTTAAAAACCTGTATCATCTCATCCAACTTATTTTTAGGAACTATTGTTAAAAGGTCATCTACATATCTATAGTATATTAATGGTTCAAAACTCAATTTTTTAATACACTCTTCTTCCAAATCTACCATTACCATGTCAGAAAAAATGGGAGAGCAAGGACTACCCATCAGTGTACCATGCACCTGTTGGAAATATTTATTATTAATTTGAAAAAAGTATTATTTATCAAAAAATCAGTAGCGTCTAAAAGATCATGTAGCGGGATATTGAATTTATTAAAAACTAGGTTATGTCTCTTTTCAATACTATTTTTTATTAATTCATACGGGGTGTTCGTACACAAAGACACTACATCTAAACTAATCAGTACATGGTCATCCGGTATAACTAAATTTCTTATCTTTTACGACAACTCAATACTATTTAAAATATGGGATTTTGGTGTTTTTAAACTGTTTTTTAATACAAAATTAATCCTCTTTGATAAATTATATGTGGGACCTCCAATACAAGAAACAATGGGTCTTAGAGGTACATTCTTTTTATGTATCTTATAGGAATATCATAAATCTTAGGTAGATAAGTGTCAGTCTGAGTTAGAGCATTTTTATGATATCTTTTATCAAGATATTCATTTTCATTCCAATAATTCATAATTTCTTTTGCTCGTTTCTGTAGGTTACTAAGTGGATTTTTATGAATTTGTATATATGTATTTTGATCCAGTAATAATTCATTCATTTTGTCATTATATTTGTCAATTTCAATAGCCACTGTTGCATTACCCATGTCTGACATGGTAAATTAAATATTATTATTGTTTGAAAATGTTTTTGCCTCTTCCAACTTGGGTGAAATTATTCTGTCATCAACTTTAATATGTTTCATTATTTTGTTTCGATATTGAATACTATCAGTAACATTAACCCTAGTATTAGTTTTACATTCATAATATGTTAAACATTCTTCTAAATTTTTTATTATAACTATTACTTTTTTTTTATCAACTTTGCTAAAATTCAAATTAAACATAATATAAATAAAAATTGTACAAACATTCATGATGTTAATAATACAAACAAAAAGAGAGGAGTATCTTTATCTTTACCTTACGTACCAAAGTTGATTGAAGAAGTTTCGAAGAAAGTTAAAAAATTTAATATTACCACAATTCCGAGAATTGTTAATTCACTTAGTAGATTTATAAGGAGAGGAAAAGACAGAACAAAAAATCTGAGCAGTCTGGTGTAGTTTATAAGATCAATTGTAATAACTGAGAGGCCTCCTATGTTGGAGAAACTATAAGAGAAAATTAATAACAAGAATAAATGAACACTACAATAATAGTTTGAAACAGGATAAACAATGTGTGATCAATGATCACATTAATGATTTAGGGCACAAATTCGATTTTGATAATGTTAGTATTCTTGATAGGGAGATTAATTGGAGAAAAAGAATGGTTTCAGAAACTCTACATATTAATTTACAAAAAGAGCTTGTTAATATAAAAGAAGATGTTAGTAAACTACAGGTAACATATACAACTCTTATACATAAGTTTAAAAATAAGAAATAAAATACGATAGGTTGATGGAGTCACATTTTTAACTCATATTTATATTATATAAAATTTTTTCTTCTGACATAGATAGTTTTAATTAGTTTCGAATATTGCGCGTTTTATAATTTTCTGGATTACCGATTACCATTTGCTTGGTTAACTATATAGGTTCCTAAATTATCGATCATTCTTCTAGTCATATTTATATGTTTGAATTTAAATAGTTTTCAGTTGTATACAGCTTTCACAGTGAATGTGTCGTTCCGTGCATAATTTATATTATTTTCTGTTGTGATATTTCGAATTTTTGTTTATTGGTTTAATTTATTTAAATTATTAAATTGACTTAATTTATTTAATTTTCGAGCTTTAATCGAGTATTAATTGAAATTAAAATGAAAAGGAAGAAAAAATTTGACTCTTATTGCTTTCCAAATTCTGTGAGTATTTAGTTAATTATTATTCATTCTTGTTGCTATAATACATAATAGATAATTTATTGTAAATAATTATAGATACAAAATGACAGGGTGAAATAATGACAAGTTGATAAACGCATTGTGATAATGTTAAGGTAAAAATCTTTTTGTTGTTGATTATTATGTATTCAATATTAGCAATTATTATTAATAAAGTTTAGCACCTGAAGATGGAGACAAATATGTCTTCGAAACGTTGTGCAATTAGACAATCAAATTGACTTGTTAAACCAATCGTTAATTCTGCCAAAAAATACAACTCATGAGTGTGAAATATAATATATTAATAATAATATTTAAAAATTTTTAGAATACTTTATGAAGTGTATCTGGTATATTTAACGTAGATTATACCTTTTAAATAAGCACATAAAAAATTTATCTCAAGTTAGTATGAAACTGATATACTATTAAAATATTTAAATTTGTATTAATTTATTATATATATATATATATATATATATATGGGGTATTCCACACGAAGTGGTCCGATCAAAATTTTAATATGCACCAAATTTTGGATAGACATTGCAAATATTTCTCAGAATACAGACAAAAATTTTTAGATACTGGAATTTATTTGCTCATAAGTTATTCTAACCTCAAAAAGTGAATTTTTCCAAGTTTTTTTCAACACCAGCTGGGTTTACCGCTATTTAACTCAAAATCTATCAACTTTTACTATAGAACATTATATGTAACATTCGTTGCTAATTGTGTCTAGAACTTATTCCTCTGGGTTAGAATTTCTAATTTCAAGGTGAATGTTATATAAACTCCATGTCAATATTCAACTTAAAAAAAGTGCAAGTGCGCCACAATTTATTTTTTTATCCAAAAGTCTAAAAGAAAGCTTGGAGCAATACCTTTCAAATGGTCTGTAGCATTTTCATGGCCTTCAATTCCGTAAAAAGTTATGATAATTTAAAGAAAGAGAAAAAATTTACAAAAATTAACATGGTAATACCCATTTAAATTTTTAAAAAATTTTCGTGTATTTTTAAATTATCATAACTTTTTACAGAATTAAAGGCCATACAAATGCTACAGACCATTTGAAAGGTATTGTTCCAAGCTCTCTTTTAGACTTTTGGTAAAAAAAATCAATTGTGGCGCACTTGCACTTTTTTCAAGTTGAATATTGACATGTAGTTTATATAACATTCACCTTGAAATTAGAAATTCTAACCCAGAAGAATAAGTTTTAGACACAATTAGCAACGAATGTTACATATAATGTTCTATAGTAAAAATTGATAGATTTTGAGTTAAATAGTGGTAAACCCAGCTGGTGTTGAAAAAAAACTTGGGAAAAATCCACTTTTTGTGGTTAGAATAATTGTTGAGCAAATAGATTCCAGTACCTAAAAATTTTTTTCTGTATTCTGAAAAATATTTGCAATGTGTACCCAAAATTTGGTGCATTTTAAAATTTTGATTGGACCACTTCGTGTGGAACATCCCATATATATATATATACAGTAATTTTAATGAAATGAAGGTTCGTGTGCACAGGGTTGTGTAGCTTTTTAGTATTATATATATATTATACATCTATATATTATCTAAGGTAATGACCGTTAATTATGTGGTTATTGAATAAAAAATATATAAATGAATAAATATTCTGATAAGTTGCCGAAAATTAAAAATATAATAACGTTTCACGTAAAATCTATAAATATTTTCATTTTTCTACCAATTAAGAAATTAACTAAAGTACCAATACAGTCTTACAAATGACAAAATGAAATGGAAAACTTTTTTCTTTTTTTTCATACACAAGCACATAATATTGTTGAAAACATATATTTCAAATTGTGGCAGGATATCGTAAGTCACGCTTAACGAAAATATTTCAGCGTTCTTACGCCCGATGAATCCAAGCCAAGAATTTGAGTTATGTATGCCTGGTCGATTTTTTCAAGCCTGTTTAAAACTCGATGTCATTAAAATGTGTTTTGGTATTTATTTAGCATTTCTTTACTATATATCTTTCCAGATCATTTATTCTCTTTTTTTGGAACCGATTCGAAACATTATTAGGTAAGTTGGCACTTAGACTAATTGGTCATACCTTGGCTAGGCAAGTAAAGGAAAGGAAAGGGCGTGCTTTATCGCGCCATCCATAACCAGTTGAATAGCAATAAACACTTCGAAATCTACATAGATGAGTGCCTGCTCCTTTCACGCATGATAATACTTTCGATTTTCTCGCTTTTTTATATGACAATAGTTTACTACATCCTTTTTCCAAAGTATTCGAGTTGCAGATTTAACAAATTTAAATCTATTATCATGACGAAATAATTTTTTCATTATGAAAATATTTTCATTGCTAATTCATTTACCAATATTTTAGATAATTTGCACATTATTTAACAAACGAATACCATTTTGCAATAGTTAAATCAAACTTCTGATATGATACAAGTGATATTTTTTTTTTGTTTTACTTAGAGAAATGTATTTACAACAATATTATCTAAATCATACGGTTTTTATTTTTAGTAAAAGGTGATATGGACCATTACTTTTAAAATTAATATCAATTTCAGTTATCAATTCAAATAATCTATTATAACGTATAGAATTTACTATTTATAAGATTAGCGTTGTAATTAAATATTTTATTTGTATATCTAATTGTATGCTAACAAAATTAACTTCATAATTATAAAATTATAACCTATAATAATATTTTAGTAATAGTATATTATGCAACATGGGCGTAAAAAGCTGTTTTAGTCCCGCGTTGCATACGCTATTTTTTGCAACAGTATGAGTAAAATTTTGTTAAAACATAAAAAAATTAAGAATACAAAGTAATTGAACGAGGACATCTCCGTAATAAACGAATGTAAGACAAGTAGAGTGCGGGTAAGGAGGCGGAGAGCGGGTCCACGGCTGCAAGCCCAGGTGGGGGGTTAAGGGGGGGCGAAGCCCCTCTAAAATTATTTTAAAATTTATATTAATTAGTTAAGCTCCCACCCGTACAAACAAATTTCTGAATCAAATAATGTTTAATTATTGATAAATATGAAACTGCCTAACGATCAAATATGAAGCAGTAATACAATTCTATCAAAGATATAAGAAAAGGGGAAATTTCTACCTGTATCAGAATATTATACCATTTATTAGTAAATATTGTGGCGTATAAATACTGCAGCATATCGTAAATATAAGTATTATTACCATAAATTGTGTACATGTTATAATGAGACTTTTACAGTATACAGTTTAGTTTAAAATCAAAAATAAAAAGTTTCACATTTTACTCCCGCAAGTTGTAAAATCGATTTTTAGTCACAGTGTTTTAAAAAGTTCCATTTTACTCCCTAATATCGAGGACTAAAATCCAATTTTACGCACACAGTTGCAAAAAGAAATTAATCAGATCTTATAAGATTTGTACTAGGAAATTTTTATAAAAACTAGTAAAATGTATGATTTTGTTGGCTTATATTAGAAATATCTAGTGAATTTTGTACTAGTATTCATTAGCATTTTCTCAAGAAAATTAATTCAAAATTCACGTATTATTTTAAATAAAAATATTTTATCGTAATTTATTAGAATATCCTAGTGGTGTGATTAAAACATAAAATTAATAACGTTTTATATCAGCACTAAATAGCATTTTCAAGTAAGTAATTAAAGAAGTCCGCCAATAAGTATAAAGACTTCCAAAACGTATAAATCATGCCTTATCTTTTACTTTTACTAGCGATATTTCATTTGCAAAAAAAAAATGATTTTCGGGAAATGAAAGGAAAAACCAAAATTAACCGTCAACGTTTCATTTTTAACATTGCAAGTATATCTATATATACAAATTTTGAATGTATATGATATACTTCAAATGCTTTCCGTTGGCGTTCCCCTTTAACCTTTAGAGGGCCGGAAAACGCCTAGAGGCGTAAACATTTTTTTTCATAAGTACTTAATTTTTTTCATTTAAATAACTCAATTCATAAAGTGTATATGCTCTGGTCCGTGGGTTTTGACTTTTATTTTTTTTGTGCGTTATAATGTATTTGTATAGTTTTCAAATGTAAAGAATAAAGAAACTCAGATACCGCCGGTTGATTCGCCCTTTGTAATATTTTTCAAGTAATATTGATATAGAATGTCCAGATAAAACCTAAATACAGCTGAAAATGAAATAAATTGTGCATTTTAACGTTTTTCTGAAATTTTGAAAATTTCAACATTTGGCCTTACCGTACCGGACCGGAATACGCCTCTAGGCGTAAGGGGTCTGACTCACCAACATCGCAACTTAGTTTGGCTCTAAGTCAGGGACCTTAGACCACATTCCTATAGAAAAATGCGATTTTCAAATTTTTCAAAACCCCGGCCCTCTAAAGGTTAACGATATTTTTATTGGGTTAATATAAAATTAATGGGTATTTTCTACCGAATCAATTATGGAATTATTAAATATATTTATCATATTTTATTGATCGGAATAAACTAGTACTTACAGACAATGAAAACCATAAAATTTTGATTTAATTAACTTACGTTATCAAGTTTTAAAAACTTAAAACTATCGACGGAGTAAGCGGAAAATTCGAAAGTGGTAGAATCGATAGGGAATTGAGACAAAGATGTATATTGTACAATGGGCGCATCCCCTTTGTGGGTACAAAAGCCAGCACCAGACCGCGTCAGGGCTTGTGGCCTAAGGGCAGAGCAAGAAAATTTTCAGGGGTGGATTTCGCGCGTCAATGGCTTATTAAGAAGCACTTGTTTAAAGGCACCCTCATCGACCGACAGCCTCGAGCCAATAGGATTCTGTTGATCAACCCTAGGTCTGATCTCAGTTTATCTCTGTCTTTTTCTCAGTTTAACTGTGTAGAGTTCGCGAATCACCAGAGATATAAATGGATGAAATGCCAGACAGCGAAAGATAAAGCTGGGTCGACTATGACGACTGCGGGGTGAACCACCCTTGCACATCATGTCGCAGTAATTGAAGTTATTGCAATATTGTGTCCTGTCAGCCCGTCTGTCCACATCGCGAGCGTGTGCGCATCAACTTTGCGTGATTGTGTAACGTGCCACGCCTGGTTTAATCCTACTGTCACAAGATAATACGACCAAATATAGAACAACCCGATTTTACATCCGTGATTTCCCACTGAAATATTTTTTTACTTTTATTAACTTGTTACACGTGAAGAAAAATTAAAGATCTTTAAATTCTACCGACAGTTTATCAATAAAAAAATAATTCACAACTTTATACGAATAGTTGCATTTATCAACATGAAATTGTTATACTGAGCTTATTTAAATATTTAAAACAGCTAATCCAATATTACTAAAATTAATCAATAAAATGATTAGGATAACTATTTCATATTGTTAAAACTGCTAATTCACTGTGATTTATTGTAAGTATTAAATATAACTGTTTCAAAAGTTAAAAAAAGAACAGTCTACCGTTACTTTAAGTAACTAGTAAGCATCTTTACGATAACTATTTTAATTCGCTAAATTTAGTAGACGGTATACAAATTCATTGAGTTTAACAAAACAATCGCTTGAAGTGTTAGAAGGTAATGAAAACTTCATAAATAGTGGGTATTGTAATTGCTAGAAAAACGGAAATCATAATAAATTCAAAACTATATTAAAGTAATATATACTATTGCTTAATAATCCGTATCATCATATGATAAATTGAAAAAAATTAATTTGTTTCATTGCTGTTTTAAGTAATATAATTGATTTGGTAATTTTTACTGAATCATAGGTTGTTCTAAGGATATAATTAATACTTGTTCCAACCAACATAATGTAGTTAATAAAAACCTTTATGCTCGACGTAAATTTCTGTATGATAATTTTATCGTAACTATATTTTACTACCAATCAGGTCGGTTAAACCAACTATACGCGGTTACTTTTGTCCTTCTCAGAAATTTTTATAGTGTAAACAACTCTTTTCTGTGAACTTTGTAAAAACTAACCCACAAAGCTTATACATTCTCTGTAAGATAAGCAGGCCAAAATTTTTTTCTTCCCCAAAAATTTTTTATATGTTCTACAAACCCTAGTAGAAATTAAAACTAAGAACTAGGAATTAAAAATTGGTAGCAAGTACCTTGTGACGAAACGCTTTTTCTCCCATTTTATTAGCATTTAATAGAATATGCTTCCAGCTTTCCGGAAAGAGTAAACTTCAAAATTCCTATAGTTTCGGATGGGTTTTTAACGTTTTCGTCTGATTTACAACTAATTTCTGTTGTATTTCCAGTATTTACGAAGATAAACGCTGTTTTATTAGATTTTTCACTTGTCCATTTTTAATAGATATTTAATAGGACATAACTAGATTCAACTGTAATCTATATTTACAAGCTCAAAAATTGGAGAAAAATAGGATTTTACACTAATAAATGGTCATAAAATGTGAGAAAAAGCGTTTCATCGATAGGAGAAAAATGGGCACATTTTCCGCCTATTTTTTGCCCATTCTATTCAAACAATCTATTTAACACTTATTTAATGAAATACGATTTCTATCAGGGAAGTGTTTCCAGTGTAAGTGATTTTTTTCAGATTTTTATATTAAATTATGCCACAGTGGTAGCCACTTTTACATTTTTTGGTTATATTCATCCATTTATAGCTCCTCAAGGAAGCATTTGTCATAGAAAAGACACACACACACACACACACACATACATTTTTTTTAATAATTTGATGTTTTCACCATAAAATTTGATATTTCATATTTTTTAACAAACTCAACATATATTGCTTTATTTTTTTTATTATCTATCAATAAGCATGGTTCAGATTAACATAAAAATTATATAAGCCAGTTTGTAATGCTAAATATTAATTCAAAATTTTGCATTTTTATAGGTGTTTTTGAACACTTACCATTTTTCTTGGTTTGGAGATTTTGAGACTTTAAGCGCGAGAAGTTTCCTCTTTTCAAGAGGTTTTGATTTATCGGTTAGTTTTTTAAATCGACAGATTAGGTTTTGAGATATAGCTCTTAGAAGAAGCCTTTTTTTCAAAAATCGCCACCCTGCTAGAAATTGTCACTATTTTTTGCCCAAAATCTGCTAAAATTAAGAGCGATTGACCATAATTTGGTTAATTCGGCCGCCAGAATTTCGACCTACCGCGACATGGTTTCTAGTATATTACATGGTAAAGTTCTGGTGGTTTGCAGTTTCATTTATTTATTATTTTTAAAATGGGTTTTTATGGTTACAGAATTTAACAAAAAAATTATATAGGCCAGTTTGTAATGCTAAATATTAATTCAAAATTTTGCATTTTTACAAGTGTTTTTGAACACTTACCATTTTTCTTGGTTTGGAGATTTTGAGACTATCAGCGCGAGAAGTTTCTTTTCAAGAGGTTTTGATTTATCGGTTAGTTTTTTAAATCGACAAATTAGGTTGTATGATATAGCTCTTAGAAGAAGCCTCTTTTTCAAAAATCGCCAAGTTAAACCAAGCTAAAAAAGCCCGTTATAAAAAAGCTAAAAATCGCATAATTATACGTAAAATGGCATTCAAACCAATAATATTACTTTGAAATTTTTATATTTTTATAAATATTAAATAATGTACGATCAATTATAAAGAATGTTGAGGATCAGTAAGAAATGATAAGAACAGCAGCTATTTGTAGATGTAGGTAATACGCAAATGTAATTATTATGACATGACGGAATAGTTACATTTTCACATTCTTTTAAAGAATATTATTTAAATTTTTTTTCTAAAAATTAAATGAAAGGTTGGGATTAATTTTATTTTTTATTATTCTATATCATACTTCGTACATATAATGCATTCATAAGTTAAGTGAATACGCATAATAAATAAGTACACCTTTTTTAATTTAATAATTATTATATACATTAATTAAAATAGTAAAAAGTTAGATTTTAATTTTTTAATTTAATTTAAAAAATTAATAAAATTAGTAATTTGTTTTTAATTAATTAATTAATTATATATATTTAATTAATAATATGAATAAATATCAAACTTTCGTAAATAAAAATTAAATTTTTCCAAATTTTATCCTGTTATGTTACTTTAATTAGACGGCATGACGAAGGAGGAGGGGGGAGGTAGGTAAATTTATTTGAATTAAAATAATTATTAACTAATATAAAACAAATTAATATTACAAATTATTAATATTCACAAAAATATAAAAATTTTAGGATCTTATTCGGAATTTGACCCCCAAAAAAATCCTGTTTTTTTTAATCTAATTGATTAAAAGGTGCATAAAATAACTTTCTAATTACTTTTTTTTAGTGGAGAAATGTGTTTCTGATCGATTTTTAGCAAAAAAATAATTTTTATTCTACGATTTATTTTACCATTTCCATTACACTGTAGTTTCGACTTGCTTTTATATCCGTCCTATAACCGAAATATGCATAAACTCGTTTATCGGGCTGAACTTGCTTTTGGGTTAAGCGAACTACAAATCACTAAAAACAACCGAAAACACATTTCTTCACTAAAAAAAAGTATTTAGAAACTTATTTTATTGCTTTTTTAATCGATTGGGTTAAAAAAACATGATTTTTTTGGGGGTCAAATTCCGAATAAGTATCAAATTTTAAAGTAATATAATTGGTTTGAATGTAATTTTACGTATAAATAATTGTGCGTTTTTTAGCTATATAAATAACGCAAATATCGATATCAAAATAACGTTTTTGAAGGGCTTTTAAGTTTAATAAGCAGAGTCGGATTTAAAGAGTTTTTCCTGTAAATTACAGCCCATTAAATTCGTAGAATTTTTCTTTGTAGTGGTGCAAACTTGCCCTGCTAGAAATTTCGCTATAATCTAGCGATTTAATCAGATTTTCATCAAAATGTTTTGACTAAATATACTGACTAATATCGATTGGAATTCTGCTCAAATTTGTATATTAAGAATAAAAAATTAAGTACATAATAAATTAAACATAAAAATTAAATATAAAATCAAATATAATAATAAATTAAAATCTAATATTCTGTATACTTTTTTAAAATCTATGTAAACTATGTCACGGGCGTCTCCGCGCGACTTAGGTGTATGAGAAGGATAGAGTGAGCGATAAGGTGTCTCGACTAATGTAAGTATTGCATTGCAGCGCGGACGTTAGCTCGATGGTCAGAGTACGAGATTGGTAATCCAAGGTCCGTGTGTTCGAATCCCGTCGTCCGCCTTTTTTCGCTCCTCGCCTTTTTATTTGAATGTTATTTGTTTTACACTTATTTTTATTACTTGTTTTAAATTATATTTTTAGTGTCATGAACTGGGATTAGTTGTTAATGAAAGCTGTAGTATAACTAAGAATTTCATTCGAATAATTAAGAGATTTATTAGTAAAGCTGTAGCTTCTCAATATGCTGCCTCGAGGCAATCTATGGATAAAACTAAACTTATATTTAAACATACATAATTTTGTCATTGCATGAATCATAGGTTTTCATTATATTCAATTCAGTTTCTTTATAATATAAGTTTTGATATAATAACTTTTCTAACCTTTAAAGTTGTGATAACAGGAAATAGAAAAGAAAAGAATCTTCCTGTGGATACTAAAAAGTTAATTGAAAGTTTGACTGATGTTTTGTCCAATGTTCAAAAGTGGATGCAAGAATAAACATAATTTTTCTGTGATTTATATATTTCATATATATGTACTAATAATTTACTTAAATTATTCCTTAAGGGGGTTCCATACTCAATTTTTGATGATTAATTAATAAAAAAGTATAACGGTATGTAAAAAAATAAGAGAAGAGGCGCCTTCGTTTATTGACAATCTAACTGTATGCTGAATTTTAGATTAAAATATTATTGCGTTTTCGAGAAAAGTCTTACCAAAAATATCAAATATTTTCACCTCGTTGAAGTTAGGTTCACATTTTTGGTAAGACTTTTCTCAAAAACGCAATAATATTTTAATCTAAAAATCAGCACACAGTTATATTATCAATAAATGAAGGCGCCTCTTCTCTTATTTTTTCACATACTGTTTTATTTACACATTTATTACTAATAATCACGATTGCCAGGGAGGATAAATATTGACTATGGCACCCCGTTAAATCAATATTTATTTTACTTAGTATAAGATTTTAGTACATGATGAATAAACGTTGATACACAATTTATTTTCAAAGTGCAGAGTTAACTTAATGACTCCCACGTAAAAAAATAGTATACAGATTGTATACAAAATGTATACAATTTATTTTATACAAATAGTATACAATATTGGTTGTATACAATATGTATAAAATCTGTATACAATCTGTACAAAAAATAGTCTATACAATTTGATAAAAATTTTATATAAAGAGTAAAGAAATTTCTTTCTTTCTTATTTTTGTATAAATAAAAAATCTGAAAGATTAAAAACAGAAAATATATTAGGCATTTGGAAACAGCTACAGCACTGCCCTGTGAACGAGAAAAACTGTAGAGGTTATGGACATCAAAACCATTGATGATGAGGAGATTAACGCAACCAAGAATTGCTGCTGCCACTGACACCAACGATCTTGAAAAAATGTCAACAACTTTTCCTTCATCGCGATTTGGCCAAAATTTTCAAACTACCATTTCATTACATCCAACGGACTCTTCAACATCGACTTGCACATCATGAAGGTTAGACAGGGTCTGACGGAATGTTTTGTTCTTTGGTTGTCAAGTCGATTTTCAACTTTTTTTATTAGACTTGACAACCAAAGAACAAAACATTCGGTCAGATCCTGTCTAACCTTCATGATGTGCAAGTCGATGTTGAAGAGTCCGTTGGGACCTCGGACGTTGAGCCGAATCGGAAGTTGAACCGACGCTGTAAGTGGGGGTAAAACAAAAACGAATTGGGGAAGGAGAAATGTAGGTTTTCGCGATTTATTGGAATTGTCGATGTCTTCTTTACCGATTAACAAAATAATGAGTTTAGACGCGAATTACCTTACCGACTTAAATATCACTAAATTATTAATTAATTTTTATTTTAATAGCTCGTTTAAGTTAATAAAATTATTCGTTTATTAAACAAATACAAAATTAGTAAGATCACTTTCTTTCCCTAATTGCTTTGAAAATTAATAGAAACATACTTGTTGTAACGTTTAAAATATTAATAAAAAACTGGTTAAAACCTATAAATTAAATAAATAAACTCTTAACCTCAAATCTTTAAAATCATTGATATACCGTAAAAAATATTACAGAATTAACAGAATTATTTTAGTTTCAACCAATAAAATAGATATTTCTAACCTCCAAACGTTAAAAATACTAAAACAACCTCAAATAATATCAAAATTTTAAATTAGTTGAAACACTCTTATTATAACCTGTTAAATTACTAAAAAAAAGGTCTGATTATAACCTATAAAGTAAATATTCATAAACTCAAATCTATAAAATCATTGACAAAACGTAAATAATAACAACATTAGAGAATTAACAGAATCATTATAGTTTCACCCAATAGATCTAACCACAAATCATTAAAATTATTAAAACAACCTCAAAAAATATCGAAATTGGAAAATTAATAGAAACACTCTTATTATAAACTATAAAATAAATATTCGTAACCTCAAATCTATAAAATAATTGAAATAACGTAAAGAATATCAACATTAGAGAATTAAGGGGGTTCCATACTCAATTTTTGAGGATTAATTAATAAAAAAGTAGAACAGTCTATGAAAAAATAAGAGAAGAGGCGCCTTCGTTTATTGACAATCTAACTGTGTGCTGAATTTTAGATTTAAATATTATTGCGTTTTCGAGAAAAGTCTTACCAAAAATATCAAATCTTTTCACCTCGTTGAGGTTAGGTTAACATTTTTGGTAAGACTTTTCTCAAAAACGCAATATAATTTTAATCTGAAATTCAGCACACAGTTGGATTATTAATAAACGAAGGCGCCTCTTCTCTTATTTTTTCACATACTGTTTCATTTACAAATTTATTACTAATAATCACGATTGCCGATAAGGTAGGGAGGATAAATATTGACTATGGCACCCCATTAAGAGAATCATTTAGTTTCAACCAATAAAATAGCTATTTCTAACCTCCAATCGTTAAAAATACTAAAACAACCTCAAATAATATCAAAATTTTAAATTAGTTGAATCACTCTTATTATAACCTTTTAAATTACTAAAAACGGTCTGATTATAACCCATAAAATATATACTCATAAGCTCATATCTATAAATAATTGAAATAACGTAAATAATAACAACATTAGAGAATTAACAGAATCATTTTAGTTTCACCCAATAGATCTAACCTCAAATCGTTAAAATTATTAAAACAACCTAAAAAAATATCAAAATTGAAAAATTAATAGAAACACTCTTATTATAAACTATAAAATAAATATTCGTAACCTCAAATCTATAAAATAATTGAAATAACGTAAAAAATATCAACATTAGAGAATTAAGAGAATCATTTAGTTTCAACCAATAAAATAGATATTTCTAACCTCCAAACGTTAAAAATACTAAAACAACCTCGAATAATATCAAAATTTTAAATTAGTTGAAACACTCTTATTATAACCTGTTAAATTACTAAAAAAAAGGTCTGATTATAACCTATAAAGTAAATATTTATAAACTCAAATCTATAAAATCATTGACAAAACGTAAATAATAACAACATTAGAGAATTAACAGAATCATTTTAGTTTCACCCAATAGTTCTAGCCTCAAATCGTTAAAATTATTAAAAAAACCTCAAAAAATATCGAAATTGGAAAATTAATAGAAACAATCTTATTATAAACTATAAAATAAATATTCGTAACCTCAAATCCTTAAATTTACTAAAACAACCTCATATAATATGAAAATTTAAAAATTATTAGAAACTCTCTAATTTTAACCTATAGAATTATTACACGGTCTGATTATAACCTATAAAAGAAATATTCATAACCTTAAATCTATAAATTATTAAGATAACGTAATAATTATCAATATTAGAGATTTAACAGAATAATTACAGTTACAACCAAAAAATTGATATTCATAACCTCAAATTGCTTGTTACTAAAATAACCTCAAAAAATATCATCTCAAAAATCTGAAAAAATTACAGATACTGTTCAAAACAAACAGAATACAGTGATGGAAAGATTGTTAAGAAATAATAAATTATTAAATAATTATACGTAAATAAGCATTTTTGTTAGTAATATATAGCTATAATTAAACAATATGATTCATGGCAGCCCTAAAATTTCGCTGATCTATCAATAGAATGATGTGAAAAAATTCGCAGAATATCTTCATAGAATATACAACATGGTTACAGAACGTTTTTTTTCGATAAATTGAATTCCTCGTTTAATAAAAAATAAATCATTTCCCTTTTTTTAGGAGTAGTTTAGGTTTTCCTCGATATTGATGAACAAACCATATTTATTTATTTGGCGACGTTTCGATGGATATCCTCCATCCTCATCAGGCTATACCTTTTTAAAAAAAGCTTTTTTGAAAAAGGTATAGCCTGATGAGGATGGAGGATATCCATCGAAACGTCGCCAAATAAATAAATATGGTTTGTTCATCAATATCGAGGAAAACCTAAACTACTCCTAAATACACTGCATGGACGACAAAAAATCACTTAATAAATCATTTCTCTATTTTTTAGGGTTTACATCCCGTTCAATGGATGTTTAAGCCACTACATAATTAAGCAATCAGTGAATCAGTTATAGGTAGCTGGTAAATAAACCTACTATTTATACTTCTACGGAGGTTACAACAATTTTAAAGTTTTGCAGTTGAAACTTTTTTTAAAATATTCAACATTATCAATTTAAATTATAAGTTATTTACAATGAAAACTAATAATAAGTATAATTTGAATCAAAATATTATTTACGTTTGATATTATTTACGTTTTTTCAATGATTTTATAGATTTGAGGTTATGAATATTTATTTTATAGGTTATAATCAGACCGTGTAATAATTCTATAGGTTATAATAAGAGTGTTTCTATTAATTTTCCAATTTTGATATTTTTTTAGGTTGTTTTAATAATTTTAACGATTTGAGGTTAGATCTATTGGGTGAAACTAAAATGATTCTGTTAATTCTCTAATGTTGTTATTATTTACGTTATTTCAATTATTTATAGATATGAGGTTATGAGTATATATTTTATGGGTTATAATCAGACCGTTTTTAGTAATTTAACAGGTTATAATAAAGAGTGATTCAACTAATTTAAAATTTTGATATTATTTGAGGTTGTTTTAGTATTTTTAACGATTGGAGGTTAGAAATAGCTATTTTATTGGTTGAAACTAAATGATTCTCTTAATTCTCTAATGTTGATATTTTTTACGTTATTTCAATTATTTTATAGATTTGAGGTTACGAATATTTATTTTATAGTTTATAATAAGAGTGTTTCTATTAATTTTCCAATTTCGATATTTTTTGAGGTTGTTTTAATAATTTTAACGATTTGAGGCTAGAACTATTGGGTGAAACTAAAATGATTCTGTTAATTCTCTAATGTTGTTATTATTTACGTTTTGTCAATGATTTTATAGATTTGAGTTTATGAATATTTACTTTATAGGTTATAATCAGACCTTTTTTTTAGTAATTTAACAGGTTATAATAAGAGTGTTTCAACTAATTTAAAATTTTGATATTATTTGAGGTTGTTTTAGTAATTTTAACGATTTGAGGTTAGAAATATCTATTTTATTGTTTGAAACTAAAATAATTCTATTAATTCTGTAATATTTTTTACGGTATATCAATGATTTTAAAGATTTGAGGTTAAGAGTTTATTTATTTAATTTATAGGTTTTAACCAGTTTTTTATTAATATTTTAAACGTTACAACAAGTATGTTTCTATTAATTTTCAAAGCAATTAGGGAAAGAAAGGGATCTTACTAATTTTGTATTTGTTTAATAAACGAATAATTTTATTAACTTAAACGAGCTATTAAAATAAAAATTAATTAATAATTTAGTGATATTTATGTCGGTAAGGTAATTCGCGTCTAAACTCATTATTTTGTTAATCGGTAAAGAAGACATCGACAATTCCAATAAATCGCGAAAACCTACATTTCTCCTTCCCCAATTCGTTTTTGTTTTACCCCCACTCACAGCGTCGGTTCAACTTCCGATTCGGCTCAACGTCCGAGGTCCGTCCGTTGGATGTAACGAAATGGTAGTTTGAAAATTTTGGCCAAATCGCGATGAAGGAAAAGTTGTTGACATTTTTTCAAGATTGTTGGTGTCAGTGGCAGCAGCAATTCTTGGTTGCGTTAATCTCCTCATCATCAATGGTTCTGATGTCCATAACCTCTACAGTTTTTCTCGTTCACAGGGCAGTGCTGCAGCTGTTTCCAAATGCCTAATATATTTTCTGTTTTAATCTTCCAGATTTTTTATTTATACAAAAATAAGAAAGAAAGAAATTTCTTTACTCTTTGTATAAAATTTTTATCAAATTGTATAGACTATTTTTTTTTACAGATTGTATACAGATTTTATACATATTGTATACAACCAATATTGTATACTATTTGTATAAAATAAATTGTATACATTTTGTATACGATCTGTATACTATTTTTTTACGTGGGCTTTTAAACCTAACCTAAACTTCAAAATTTGTTCACTCGTTGTTTATTAATTACACTACGAAAATTAGTAAAATTTAAAAAAATAATCTTCTTGAATTAATTCTTTGAAATTGCACTTTTTTTCATCAAATTAAATTCTGTAACCATAAAAACCCATTTTAAAAATAATAAATAAATGAAACTGCAAACCACCAGAACTTTACCATGTAATATACTAGAAACCATGTCGCGGTAGGTCGAAATTCTGGCGGCCGAATTAACCAAATTATGGTCAATCGCTCTTAATTTTAGCAGATTTTGGGCAAAAAATAGTGACAATTTCTAGCAGGGTGGCGATTTTTGAAAAAAAGGCTTCTTCTAAGAGCTATATCTCAAAACCTAATCTGTCGATTTAAAAAACTAACCGATAAATCAAAACCTCTTGAAAAGAGGAAACTTCTCGCGCTTATAAAGTCTCAAAATCTCCAAACCAAGAAAAATGGTAAGTGTTCAAAAACACCTATAAAAATGCAAAATTTTGAATTAATATTTAGCATTACAAACTGGCTTATATAATTTTTATGTTAATCTGAACCATGCTTATTGATAGATAATAAAAAAAATAAAGCAATATACGTTGAGTTTGTTAAAAAATATGAAATGAAAAGCTCAGGAGGGCTTTCTAAAAATAGCCTTATTTTAGTGATTTTTGAAACTTTAAAAATTCTAACTCGAAGCTTGAGATCTCTAGGGATCTAAAAAATTGGCTCATACAGTTTTTTTGAAATTCTTTTAGAAAAAAAATTGGCGATCAAGTGATTTGTCCGAATTTCACTGGCCTGCCTTATACATATTATCATATATATATATACAGCAAGATATACAACATTTTAAATAAAATATAATAAAAAGGTTTTTATAAATTCCTTACTGCGGAACACAATATATATATATATATATATATATATATATATATATATATATATATATATATATATATATATATATTATAAAAACCTTTTTTTATTATATTTTATTTAAAATGTTGTATATCTTGCTATGCAAAACAGAAACAAAGATATTAGAGAAAAAGTATATGTATTAATTTAAATTGTAAAATATTTTAAAAGGATTCAAATAAGAGTGATTAAATTCAATTCCATATAGAAAAATGCTAGACGAAAAAAAAGTTATTTATGCTAAACAACTGGTTACTTCGAAAAGGCGCAAGTAAAATGAATTGTGAGATTTATCAATATAAAATGCTTACACTAAGAATTTTCCCATATTTAAATAATAACTAATCGAATATTACTAAATTAAATCAATGAAATGTTTAGAATGTCTATATTATATTATTAAAAAAGTTAATTAATTTATATTTGCTGTAAACATTGAAAATGATGATTATAACTATTTGCGAAGTTAAAATAAGCCATAGATTGTTAATTTATTATTTTTACGATGCCTATACTGAGAGAAAAAAAAAGGTTAATTTCACTATAAAATTACCAGAAAATATTGTGGAATAACTATACTGCAATATTTTATGGTAAAACTATTTCTGAAAATTGTAAGTACCATTTACAAAAAAGAAATTGTAATTTAACTACCTATATATTTAAAAATATATATTTATTAAAAATTACTATTAAAATTATATTTTTATTAAACACTACTAAAAATTATGTTAGAAATGAATAGAAAAATAATATTACAAATGCATCATAATTTTTAGTTTTACTATAATTAATAATAAGTTAGACTTTAAGATACGTTGTGTGAAATGAAAAGTTAGTTAAAATTTTGTTTTTAATAATTTATTTATTTTATAAAACAAGTTATACGTATAAGTTTTTAAAATGTACATAGTTTTATTTTTACATATACTTATATATTTATATGTATATATATATATATATGTATGTATATATATATATATATATATATATATATATATATATGTATATATGTATATATATGGGTGGTTCTCTGTGAAATCGAAGATGAAAAAAATGAATATTGCTATAACTGTGGGAATATGTTTTAGAGGTGTCCAGTAGTTCTCCTGAATTTTTTTCAGATTTTTTCGAGGCCATTATTTTCAGTTACAAAGAGTTAACATTGACATTTTAGCACTTTTTTTGCATTATATGCCCATTTTCATGAATTTGTAGCTACCAGGGGATGCATTTTTCACTAAAAACATAAATATGACTTTTTTTGTAAAATTTTCTGAATTTTTCATTAAAAATACTTTTAAAGTCACAAATGTATGCTGTCATACTCTTGTAAGCCATTTAAACCTTAAATGGTGAAAATTAGCAATTCTGCTCCGGATTCTGGTAACCTAATACTATCTAAAAGATGTCTTTTTATAGTCAGAAACTGCCTATACATTTCCAGAGTGTGTCTAAATCATTAAGATCACTTATGGTCAAAATATCCGGGAAATGTGCCCGAAATATTAATATAAATGTATAATTGTTGCCTTATAACGATGAATCTATTACCATGATCATTGCAAAAAAATGTATGCACTTACCTTGGAGTGCTAGAAAGCATCTCCACTTTTTTCAGTATCAATATAATTCCCTGTAAGCTGCTAAAATTATAAATATTATTATCTAATTATAAAAAATTAATTTTTAAACATTTCTAATGCTGGATTTTTAGTTTTACAACCCTTGCAAGAATTATGATACTAATCTGAAGGATTACTATAAATATATCAACATTATTATTATAATAACTGAAGATACGTATTTAATACAAAAAATATATCAAAAAATCAGATCTGAGATTATAATGATTAATATGATTAATTGACAGTGACAAGTTTGTGAAATTCAAACAATGTATTGCTGAATAATAATAATAATAATAATGTTGATACTTTTATAGTAATCCTTCAGATTAGTATCATATTTCTTGTAAGGGTTGTAAAACTAAAAATCCAGCATTAGAAATGTTTAAAAAATAATTTTTTATAATTGGCTAATAATATTTGTATCTTTAGCAGCTTACAGGAGATTATATAGATACTGGAAAAAATGAAGATGCTTTTCTAGCACTCCAAGGTAAGTGCATAAATTTTTAAAGTCATATTTATGTTTTTAGTGAAAAATGCATCCCCCGGCAGCTACAAATTCATGAAAATGGGCTTATAATGCAAAAAAGTGCTTAAATGTCAACTTAAAATAATGGCGACGAAAAATCTGAAAAAATTCAGGAGAACTAGTGGACACCTCTAAAACATATTCCCACAGTTATAGCAATATTCATTTTTTTCATCTTCGATTTCACAGAGAACCACCCATACATATATATATACATACACTATGGACAGCTGACAAAATCTTTCATTGATAGGGAGGAAGAGAGACAAAGACAGACAAAGAGACTAAGTGAATGAGAGAGAGAGGGAAAGAGAAACTGAAAGAGTAAGTGAGATAGAGAGAAAGGGAGAGAGAGAGAGTTGAATTACCTCTAGAATTTTCCTGTTCTCGAAAAATTAATACATTTCACCTTTACTTTTGATCAAATCGAAGAACTCTTCATCCGGCAGATTTATCAATGCTTCCATATCTATACACTCATTTGTAAGTAAAAATTAACATAATATTTATCAATGTATATTATTTTATCTTTATTTTATTACTACTTTAAATGAATGGACTTACATTGAAATGACAGTTTATAGTGAGATAATTCCCACTTACTAATAGTAGAGCCTTTGCACTTTGGTCTGCGTTCATTTCTTTCGAAGACAAACACTATACTGATGAACTTGTGTCGAAATACGTATAAAGGAATTGAGCTATTGTATAGATGGGTAACATTTGTGGAAATAGTACCTATATTTACGATTGAATCCGTCAATGGTCTTTCAATATATAGTTAATTGTACCACATATTAATTAGTATTAATAAAAAATTTTACTTAAAAATACTTTAAATACATAGTATATTTAACAATAGTGTAATAATGATACTGCAATAATATATTGTAACAGTAACAAAATTTAAATTGTAAATATTTTAAAAAAATTATGGTGTTTTAAATATTTCTAAATAGTAAATTTAACTGAGCGAATTATAGTAAAAAATACAGTAAAATATCAATAAATTAATTGGACCCATTGTTCTAAAAAAGTTGATTGATTTAAGTATGCGTTTATAAGTAATTCAGCTATAGTATAGTGAAATCAATAAAATAATCAGGTTGTTTTATTTGTATTATAATTTACTAAATTTTTTAGTAAATATTGCTATGCAGTTTTTTCTCAGTTCAAAATTTTTATACTTAGGGTAAGCAGTTCTTCCGTGCAGTAATTGTTAACTCTATACTTTGGAAAGATATTAAGAATATGCAGTAGTTATAGCTCATGGGTGAATAATTTAAAAGTCCATCAGTTTTAATCTAATTAATATAACTATTAAAGTTTACACATATATTCTTTATTGTGTAGTTAAATAATAAGATAAATAATTATTCTTTATGCCTTTACAAAAAGAGTTCGACTCAGAAAGTGAGGAAATGAAATGTCGGATAGAACCGTTTATTCATTTGAACAGTCCCGCGTAAAAATATAAACTATTGCCAAGATATTGCAGGGATATGGGCAATAGCTATTGCAAACATATTGCCAATATATCGCCGCATGAATAAGAATATATTGGTAATATATTGACAATATAGCGCCAAACCTCATCCGCCCGTATATTTGCAATATATTTGCAATAGTTCATAAATATGCGCTCGATAACTATTGCGAAAATATTGCCAAAACATTGGCAATAGTTCAAAAACAAATTTATTTTTATTTATTGTTTATTATATTATTTAAAAATACTGTTTTGGTAATTTTTAATCTATATATTAAAATGAAATAAATACGTGTTTTCATTAGAAATTATATGTTTTTATTTTATAGAAATTATTTGACTATGTACAGAAAAAATATGTTAAACATAAGTTATAAATTAACAATCTAAATTTTCAATTATTCATATTCTAATAAATTAACAGGATCAATTATATAACAAATATTATCATACTCTGTAGATATATGGAAACAAACGTGTTTTAAATTACGCACATTAATAAGTTTTAACGCACTGTCGGTAGTTGAACATTTACTTATAAAGTACAATGAACCATTTTCTGCATTTACTGAGAACGGATTCGTACTAGATAAATGTTTAATGATGGCATACTGTTCACCTATACAATTACATATTTGGTTGCAATTACAATCAGTAACTCGAATAAAATAACGTATAATTCCTGCTTGTACATTAAATTCATCGTTGTATTTGACAAAATAAGATTCAGTTTTTTTATTAATTTGTTGTTGCATTTCAGAAGTATACAAAATTTTATTTTTATATAGTTTCTTAAAGCAAAAAATATTTCTACCTTGTAAATTATTTCTTAATATAATATTTTGAGCTTCATTGTGATTTAATCTTGATGCAATACCTATCATTGAAATATTATTATCTAATTTTGTTAATTTTAACCTTTTTTTCGGATGTTCTAATTGTTTTTGAAAATTAAATGCGACGCTATCTTTAGCTAACCATTCATCTTTCAAAATATACAAATTTACATGCATATTTAAATTATTAATGATTTGTAATTGTGGATTTTTGCTGCTGTAAATTAATTTTTTTATTTTACCATTTATGTCTTCCAATGGCATACATGATGTAGTCCACAGTGGACCTAAGCGTCTGACAGTAATAGGTAAGTGCATTAGATTGTGGACATTACAGGTCATGTACCTTAAACTATATAAATCTTCAAATCTACTCAAAAATTCGTGTATTAATGTTTCAGCTAATTCAATTTGCTCATTTGAAATTTCTTCTTGGCATAAAATGTATACAGCAAGCACGAGACACTTGTAATGTTCAAAATATTCTGCTGGTAAAACATTTTCCAAAATTGGTATAGAATAGTAGAAACACCAGTTTTTGAGCTCTGATGCCTTCCAATACTTAAAATGATCTTTAATTGATCGTGGACGCCTTGCAATGAATACTGGTGGTTTAATAAGCTTTAGTTTACTGTCAATTACTTCCACTACAGCTGACACACAAAATTTTTCATTAGAAAATTTTGGTTCAAACCATAATTCCCCCAATTTCTTCACTATACCTTCAAAAACGCAGTGCATCACATCCACGGCAGTGGATGTAATAAACTTATGAGCAATTTTTGATATGATCGAAGGTCCCTTCACACCGCAAACTGTCTTTTGAATTTCGAATGCCTGCTGTGCATGAATCAAGGTATCTTCTTCACAGCGTAAGTGTGAATAATTATAGTAAGGATAAACGCGAGTATGAGACACCGTTTTTCCCTCTTCTGTACATAATTGGCAACCGAATCTACCGTTATATTGATTCATTGATAAAAATAGTGCTTTTGCAGGAAGATCGCACGTTCCACACATAATCAAGCCACGTAAAATTATGGATGTATTTAAATCTTTAACAAAAATTTCAATACCTCTGTATAAATTTTTTAGTGGTTTTAAAAGCGGCTCTAAAAATACATTCGGTTGAGGTTTCTTTTCATCGAACCATAGTCCTACAAGTAAAATATTTTCTAGCTTATACCTTTCCTCATACGGAAGATCGAGGATAACTAAAATAAAGGCCCATATACTAAATTTTGATGATCGGAAAATTTGCACTCCGTCAGTGTACCACATAAGTGAAATTTCAGTACTTGATGTTTTATTATTATTTCGCTGTAACGTTTTGTATATCGAGCCACTATAAAAATCATTATACTTTTGTTCATTATTACTGGATAACTTTTTTGAGTTTTTTATTTTATTGTAAAAACCAGATCTCTTAAAAAATGAATTTAATTGAAATATTATTGGTATTTCCAAGAAATACTTAGACTTCTCATTTATGTTGCAATTACACGGATTATATTCTTTTATAATTTCTTCTTGTTCGATAGATTCATCGTGATTCACATCATAATCAGTATTATCAGGTAAATAATTACAATCTAAACAGTAGAAATGTTTTTTAAATTTTTCTTGTTTAAAATTATCAAAAAAAGTCTTAAATTTGTAATAACTTGTAGGGCAATGGTTAGGTTTCGGTAAAATAATTTCAATAAACTTTAAAATCTGAGTAAAATTTGCTATGGATAAACCAAGATGAACTTTTAGCGAAGCTAGGCATAGGAGAAATTCTGCAAGTTTCATAGATGAACCTTTATAAAGATCTTCTTTTAAAATTGAATCCTCGTCCGTTTCTTGACTGCCTAAATCACTGCTATCACAGCTCTCGACATCGCTCCATTCGTCAATATCATCACCTAAATTAAATAGTCTATTTTTAATTAAAAAAAAGAAGTTAAATAATCTTTATGCAAATAATAAAAAATAATGGTTTGATTTATTCACAAACAATAAAAAAAAATTTAACATCATAACCTTAAAGTTACAACTAATTATTAAGAGTTTCTGGAAAAAAGATATATAGTGTACATTGTAATTAATATTACTATTACTGTTGTATAACTATTATACACATTTATAATTAATGAAAATTGATGCATTTTTTTCTAATTAAAAATTTAAATGAAATTGATAAATCTTTACAAATAATCATCAAATTAGAATTATGAATTTTACCTATATAAAGAAACTATTGTCCATGAATAAATAATTATTATTAAAATGTAACCTATAAAATGCAATTGCTTACTAATTAGTGAAAAAACTTTTGTTTTAATTCTGGTACAATGAATGCAAGTAAAGACTTTCGAATAACCTAAAAAATAATTTACAATTTTACCGTTAACAAATCCACCATCACCATGTGGACAACCATCACATTGCGAACATGTAGTAGATACATTACTTTGTAATGACTCGACAGTGTGTTGACATATTTCGTCACCGACGTCTGTATTAGGGATGTTCTTTGCAACCTTTAAAAATTATTTAACGCTTTATTTAATCTTGGTACATTCAATTATTACAATACATGTAAAAATTTAGTCATACGTTTGTTGATAAAATTAATTATTATCAATAACAAAGTAAAGTAATAAAATAATATTAACTTTAATAATAAATTTTAAGTATAACTGAAATTATAATTCATACAACTAATATTCAACTAAAAGATAATAATACTTACGTTAAAACATATTTGCGCACTGCTTTTTATTAATACGTCACTAATAATAGTTTTCACATTTTCAGCAAATATTTTATTTGATCTTTTCTTCGAGTAATCGGCATAATGTTGAAAATGAACTGGTCGTTTAGACATTTTCTATTATCAAAGAAAGGTTATCAATATTTAAATTAATCAACAAATGTATAACGACTATCTGCGCAATTCATTTTGTTTTTAACATATAAACATCAGTTTAACCTATTTGGATGTACGTGTCGAAATAAAAAATATAATAGTTAAATAAAAATGTATGCTCTTGTATTTTGGTTGAAAACGAAGCAAACAAGCATTGTGAAAGAAACGGACTTGAATCCAATAAAGGCAGAAGGTGAAACAACAATGGTGTATTATAATAACAGAACTTATAAAGCCAAAATTATGCGTAAAAGTTGTAAGTTTAATAGCACTATTGTATTTGCATAATGTAAAATTTAGCAGATTAATTATTGATTTTTACACTAAATAGTTATATCTATATAATATATTATAATTTTTTCAGATGATAAAGAATATTTGCAATGCATAAATATAACCACTGACGGAGAAATTAAAATAAATAAAAAACGTAAAAATAGAAATTTAAATCAAATAAAACAGCATATGGACTTAAAAATAAAGAAAAAACTAGCAAAGAATAAAACTGAAGAAACAACAAATCTAGTAAATAAAAATATCTTTAATTACCGTAGCATTTTTGACGATTCCGGTGACGAAAAAAGTGGCGAGGAAGAAAGAGAGACAGAATATGAAAGTGAGCAAAAGAAAGAAAATAAGGGAATACCAAATGAACAAGAACGTGACGAAGAAGCTGAAAACTTGAGAGAAGAGCGGTATGCCAATCAAGTCAGACAACTCGATCATGAGATGGAAGATAGAGAGAGTGAAAATGAAGATGAAAGAGAAGAGCAAGATCTGTTGCGAAAACGAAAAGAACAAGAGAGCTTGCGAAACAGAGAATGTGTGCTAGAGAGCACAGGGAGACATAGGCCTCATGATAGAGCAGGCAAGCAAGAGAGGCATCGAGAAGAAGAACGCGAGCGAGAGAATTTCAGAGAAAGAGAACACGATAAAGAGAGAATACAACGAGAAAGATCCTTTGAAAAAGTACGCGAGCGAGAGAGAAAAGAGCAAAAGAAAAACGAACGAGAGAGTCTTAGAGAAAGAGAACGTGCACATGAGAGAATAGAGCGAAAGAGTCTCGAAGAAAGAGAACGTGAACAAGAGATAATAGAGCAAGAGAGATTTCGAGAAAATTTCAGAGAAAGAGAACAAGAGAGACTAGATAACGAAAGAGAACGAGTGAGAGAGCGAGAAAGAAGCTGTTCTAGAGACTCTGATGTAAGAGATTAACATTTTATTTAATTTTTACATGCGCCTATTTATAAATTTTTGTTTAATTGCAGGAACAAGACCCACTCCAGCTTTGTAGAGAAGGAGGAAACGGGAGAGTCTTGCTGTGCGATGTATGGAATGTATGGATTGATAAGGCGAAGCTAACACATTTTCAACGATGGAGAAGACAACCAAAGGAAATGCTACGTCGATTACTAAAAACGTTAGTTGGAGAAAAAAATTTAAAAAACATGTGCGCACGTGGCAGATCAAGAAAACGCGATAAAATTCCTGAGGATATAATTAGCGCTGTGGAGTGTAAAAACATTATTAAAATAATTTGCTAATATTTAATTTGCCAGTAATTAATTTAAAAATAATATTTACTATCTTGTTTTCAGTTTATGTTAACGAAAAATGTCATGAGCAGTTAAAACCTGTCGATATTACTAATGTAACTAACATGATGATATGTTCATTGCGGAATCCACGTCGATAAAATCGTTTTATTTAAAAAAATTAAATGTTTATATATTATTATTAAATATTGTTAATGTTGTAATATTAAAGAATTCTTATAGTTTAATTAATTATGTACTATTAGTTTTACAATAGGCAAATAAATGTTAAAAAGAAAATGAATACTAAATGTGTATAAATCTAATTAAAATTATATTATACGTATGTCATACAATATAGAACAATAGTAAAACAATTAATAAATAACTTTATTTCTGAACTATTGCCAAAATTTTCGCAATAGTTATCGAGCGCATATTTATGAACTATTGCAAATATATTGCAAATATACGGGCGGATGAGGTTTGGCGCTATATTAACAATATATTACCAATATATTCTTATTCATGCGGCGATATATTGGCAATATGTTTGCAATAGCTATTGCCCATGTCCCTGCAATATCTTGGCAATAGTTTATATTTTTACGCGGGGTGGTTATTCCTGAACCGTATTTACACTAAAGTTATATGTTTTATTAACAAGTTTTTTAAATTTTGTATTAATTTTTTTATTGTTGTAGACTTTCTTTGAGGAGTCACAAAACTTGAAAAATTATGAACCCTAATATATGTATATATGTAAACCCATTCAAGGTTAGCTATAGCGAGGGATACCCTGCTTGTTTGACTTTATTTAATATTGGTACTGTTTGAGGGAGGTTTCGCATTGATATAAAGAACAAGGGACATAGAGTATGGCAAATGCTGTAGCGAACATATCAAAGAGAAAGAGACTCAATGACGCACTTAGATTGGGAGGAAGAGGGAATGAAAGAGAAGCGGAGAAAGAGCGGGAAGGTGAAAGAATGTTTATAATTTAATAAATTTATGAATTTGATCATTTGTACAACCGAAACATTTTTTAATTTCGAAAAGAATTCCAAATGCATGTAGTTGAAAAGTTTATGTGTACTAATAAAATCAATGATGTAAACTATGAATAATTTTAGACCAAAATAACAAAATCTTACAGCTTCGAAATATTGTTTAAGCATTGATGGAGTGATCTCAAGAAATGTAAAAGCGTAAGTCATAGAATATAAAAAAATCTAATGCGACTGTTTAAGAAAAAATAATTTATTGATAAAAATTAAGTAAAAATTTAATAAATATTAGATGTTATAAATAAGTTAAAAATAAAAAATTAGATGTAATTACGATAATTGTTATAAGTAAGTATAAGGGTATGAAGAAAAATATTTGAATCATTTTATAGCTAAATTAAATTTTCTATTTCAAGTTATTTTTTTACAGTCAACAAAGCTGATAGAACATGTGGAACAACTACTAGAATAATGTATGCATGTTTATAAATAATGAAAGTATAGCTATGTGAAATACATAATTAATTATATCATTTTTAGGCACGACCGTTATACGAGAGAGCATTATATTTTTGTCAGCCAAAAAGTGTTTTTCCACAAGTATTTCAAAAAGTTATTACCCGATTTGGATGAAATTTAGAGAGTAGTTTTATCTACTTATAGGAAGGTGCTGGTTCTATTTCCAGCCAACTCGGTAAAAGCATATTAAAGTTATAACAACGTTTACATTTCTCTAAAAAACGGCTTTCTCTCATTCTCTGTATAATATCTCGAAAAAGACAACTTCTACAAAAAAATGTATAGACATGAAATGTTCGTATTAAACGACGCAACTTTTTCCTATTTAACATAGTATATGTTTTCCACTATTTTTGGCACTAGAGACTCACAAAGACGCAAATATCATAAATTTGAAAATTAAAAACATCGTTGTTCCACAAATATCTCAAAAAGTTTTCAACCGATTTAGCTGCAACCTTCAGGTTAGTTTTCTCTACTCTTGGGAAGGTGCTGGTTCTATTTCCAGCAACATCGGTGAAACCATATTTAAGCATACATTTCTCTAAAAACGGTCTTCTTTCATTCTCTGTATAAAATCTCAAAATATACAACTTCTAACAAAAAACTTATTATTAACACACAGTGTTCGTATTAAATTTAACACTATTTTTGGCGCTAGAGACTCGCAAAGACGCAAATGTTATAAATTAAAAACGTCGATGTTCAACAAATATTCCGATAAGTTTTTAACCCATTTGCCTTAAATTTTTAGAGTAGTTTTCTTCGCCCTTGGAAAGGTGCTGCTTCTATTTCCAGCCGCTTTGGTGAAACCGTATTAAAGTAATTAGTATCTTCACATTTTGAGTGTACATTATAAAGCTACATAAAAAGTTTCTGCAATTGAAAGTACTGAAATCAAAATAGCAACGGCAAGTATTTTATAGATACCAACAGAAATTTTTTATTTATTTATTAGAGTTTCACTTTCAGTAATTTTATTATTCATTATTAAATATTCCACGTCGAATTTGTACATCTAGACAGCACTTTATATAAAACACCTTCTACGAAGGTGTCAACATTCGCAAGTATGGTTTCCACACTGAGAGAAAAAAAAGGTTAATTTTACTATAAAATTACCAGAAAATATAGTGCAATAACTATACTGCAATATTTTATGGTAAAACTATTTCTGAAAATTGTAAGTACCATTTACAAAAAAGAAATTGTAATTTAACTATATATTTAAAAATATTTATTTATTAAAAATTACTACATTATATTTTTATTAAACACTACTATAAATTATAATAGAAATTAATAGAAAAATAATATTACAAATGCATCATAATTTTTAGTTTTACTATAATTTATAATAAGTTAGACTTTAAGATGCGGTTGTGAAAAATGAAAAGATAGTTAAAATTTTGTTTTTAATAATTTCGACGACAAACACTACACTGACGAACTTATTTCGAAATACGTATAAAGGAATTCAGTTATTGTATGCATGGATAATAATATTTCTAGAAATAGTATTATATTTACCATTGAATCCGTAAATTCTCTTTTAATATATAGTTCATTGTACCACATATTAATTAGTATCAATAAAAAATTTTATATAAACATACTTTAAAAACATAGTATATTTAACAATATTGCATTGTGTAATAATGATACTGCAATAATATATTGTAAAAGTGACAAAATTTTAATTGTAAATATTTTTAAGAAATTAGGGTTGTATTAAGTATTTCTAAATAGTAAATTTAACTAAGCGAATCATAGTAAAAAATACAGTCGAATATCAATAAATTAACTGGACCCATTGTTCAAAAAAAGTTGGTTGATTGAAGTATACGATTATAAGTAATTCAGCTATAGTATAGTGAAATCAATAAAATAATCAGGTTGTATTACTTATATTGTACTTTACTAAATTTTTTAGTAAATATTTCTATGCAGTTTTTTCTCAGTGCAATCACACTTTCAAAAATGTTAGCTGATAAAAAAATCTTAATTATTACTCCCATCCTATTTCTACTTATATTTTGCTTAAACTCCATAAAAAATTTCTGCAATAGAAAGTACTCAAATCAAAACGGAATAATCGACAAGTATTTTTTACCATACCATATTTTATATTTTTGTGAATTAAACTTTTATATATTTTGCTTAAATTCTATAGAAAGTTTTTATTAATTTCCACGAAACTGATAAAAAGGAAACTCCTTTTTTTATTCTCTTTGAATAAACAATCTATCCTTCCTGTGCTTTACATCAGTAGATAAACAATTAATAATTCATTTGTGCAAAATTAATTTCTGCATAACTAATAAAAAGTAATTTCTCTCTTTTTTATGCTCTTTAAATAAAATAGATCCCGCCATGTATAAACTATATGGTAAGACATTTATGCTTATCAAAAAAGCTATAAATATATAAGTTATTTTGATGATTCAAGGTTACTTATTCGATAAATTAACAATAATTTGAGAAAACGTGTATTATTCAAAAAATACTGATTTAAACAGCAACTATTCTCTTCACCTTTCTTCATATTTTGAGCATAGATTATATTTGCAATAACATTCTGAAAAAAAATGGTGAAAAAGTTTTTTTTTAATTAATGTTGGTGTTTTTTGTAGTATTTAAATTGGTTTTGTCATTTCTCCTTTAAATCGGGCCAAATATTTGACCAGGGATTCTGAAAGAGCACAAAATTCTACATCAGAGTATGTGAAAGCAAAATTTTTTCAATGCCAATAACAAAAACTATCGTACTGTAAGTCGCTAAAAAATTTGTACGCTTCAGCGCAGAAGTAAGATATTTTTTTCGTATTGTTCTTATAAACTATTAAAAAATTTTTTTTACTTTATCTATTGTTTAATGCAATCCATCTATTTTTAATTTATATTTTGTGCTGATTAAAACTCAAAAATGTTTTAGCAATGATATGAATGTCTTAGTCTGAATGTTTTAGCAACATACCCAAAATTGTCCAGATTTTTAAATTGATTATTTAAAATTACAATGTTTGCGTTGAAAGTTTATGACTTATTTACTAACAATTAGCGTCTGAAAATTGCTTGCTCAATTATTATTAAAAAAATTATTATTTCTTAAAAAATCAAAACGCTATGCCCTTGCTTTTGTTTTAAGCTGCCTGTATGCATTTTTTTAGATTTTTAACTTAATATATTAATTATAATATTTATGTTGAAAGGTGTGGATTCGTGTAATTTGGGTGTGACATTTCGTTCAGGAAAATGTAGTGAAATTAAAAGTTTCATCACACACTCTTAACACCAAGGAGTAAAAATTAAACCTTAAATGAGTAATTTGTTGACTTTACTACTCTTTAACGGGGTGTCATAGTCAATATTTATCATCCCTACCTTATCGGCAAAGGCGATTATCAGTAATAAATTTGTAAATAAAAGAGTATGTGACAAAATAAGAGAAGAGGCGACTTCGTTTGTCAATAATCGAATTATGTGCTGAATTTGAAATTAAAATATTATTGCGTTTTTGAGAAAAGTCTTACCAAAAATGTGAACCTAACCTCAACGAGGTGCAAAGATTTGATATTTTTGGTAAGACTTTTCTCCAAAACGCAATAATATTTTAATCTAAAAATCAGCACACAGTTAGATTATCGATAAACGAAGGCGCCTCTTCTCTTATTTTTTCACATACCGTTATATACTTTTTATTAATTAATCATCAAAAGTTGAGTATGGAACCCCCTTAAGTAACGTTAAAAATCCCAAAACTACACCTTTTAAACGACTAAACAACTAAAGTTACTCTTTGAACAGTGCAAAATATAAAAATTACTCTTTACAATAGGGTAAAAAGTAAAAATTGCAGTCCTTTAAAGAAAGAAGAAAGTGGAACTAATATAATCTGAATGGACTTCTCAGATACTCGAGTTAATATTGTACTATTTATTTCCAATCACAGGAGTTGTATTGAATTTCACCATGTTTAAACAATTATTAATTTATATCCACTATACTGGAGTCATTGGGAAGTATTGAGAAATAATAAAATAAAATGTTTATCAAGTTATGTATAACCAAAAAAAAATATTGGGTGACAGTCACAGGTAAATATACAGTAGCTCCCTCTCGCTGCCATGTCTGAAATTCTGCGCCTGCCAATCGTTGGGAGCTCTGTACGCGTTTTTTGACCGGCTGGCACGCAACGCTGTCTTTCTATCTCGCACATCTTCCATATCGCTATCTCTTTTCGCTTTCTATAGACATATATATACATATATATATATATATATATATATATATATATATATATATATATATATGGGGTATTCCACGTGAAGTGGTCCGATCAAAATTTTAAAATGCACCAAATTTTGGGTACACTTTGCAAATGTTTTTCAGAATACAGAAAAAAATTTTTAGGTACTGGAATCTTTTTGCTCAAAAGTTATTCTAACCTCAAAAAGTGAATTTTTCCATATTTTTTTCAACACCAGCTGGGTTTACAGCTATATAACTCAAAATCTATCAACTTTTACTATAAAACATTATATGTAACATTCGTTGCTAATTATATCTAGAATTTATTCTTCTGGGTTAGAATTTTTAATCTCAAGGTCAATGTTACATAAACTACATGTCAATATTCAACTTGAAAAAAGTGCAATTGCGCCACCTTTGATTTTTTCATCCAAAAGTCTAAAAGAAAGCTTGGAGCAATACCTTTCAAATGGTCTGTAGTATTTTTATGGCCTCCAATTCTGTAAAAAGTTATGACAATTTAAAGAAAGACAAAAAATTCACAAAAATTAACATGGTAATTCCCATTTAAATTTTTAAAAAAATTTCGTGTTTCTTTAAATTGTCATAACTTTTTACAGAATTGGAGGCCATAAAAATGCTACAGACCATTTGAAAGGTATTGCTCCAAGCTTTCTTTTAGACTTTTGGATGAAAAAATCAAAGGTGGCGCAATTGCATTTTTTTCAAGTTGAATATTGACATGTAGTTTATGTAACATTGACCTTGAGATTAGAAATTCTAACCCAGAAGAATAAATTCTAGATATAATTAGCAACGAATGTTACATATAATGTTCTATAGTAAAAGTTGATAGATTGTGAGTTATATAGCGGTAAACCCAGCTGGTGTTGAAAAAAATATGGAAAAATTCACTTTTTGAGGTTAGAATAACTTTTGAGCAAATAGTTTTCAGTACCTAAAAATTTTTTTCTGTATTCTGAAAAACATTTGCAAAGTGTACCCAAAATTTGGTGCATTTTAAAATTTTGATCGGACCACTGCACGTGGAATACCCCATATATATATACATAGGGAGACGAAAAAAGGGAAGAAGCGAAAATCGAGAAAAGGAATTCAGCAAACAATATCTTTGGCATCGATTTTCTTAATTATGCGTGAATGAATTTGGACAAAACTTGTTGTACAGTAAAGATGCGTAATTAATAACGCAAATAAATAATGTTATAATGTAGCGTTTAGAAAAGTAAAAAAGTGAGGGGCTACCCCAGTGAAAATTTTAAATGTGCCAAAATGTATCAAAATGTGCAAAAGTGTGCCAAAGTGTACATAAAAGTGTGTATAGATGTAGTTTTTCGTTCGAGTAGTGGCACACTTTGATACACTTTGATATATTTTGATATATTTTGATACACTTTGATACATTTTGATACATTTTGGCACATTTTGGCACATTTTGGCACATTGTTAATCTGGCCTTTATAATTTTTTTATCAAAACTTATTATTTTTTATTACTTTTTTATAACTTGTTAGTTATTATATTTATTTTTTGTATATATAAATTGTTTACCACTGCTTGATATATGTACCAAAATGTATCAAAATGGATCAAAATGTATCAAAACGTATCAAAATGTATCAAACTGTGACAAAATGTGCCAAAATGTATCAAAATGTATCAAAGTGTGTCAGAATGTATCAAAATGTATGACACTGTATTAAAATGTTCTAAAATGTATCAAGATGTATCAAAGTGTACCAAAATGTATAAATTTTGACCATGACTGGGAACGAAAACTCACACTTTGATACACTTCCATACATTTTGACACATTCTGTCACACTTTGGCATAGTTTGGCAGATTTTGATACATTTTGACGTATTTAAAATTTCCACTGGGGTAGTTAGCTGTATATAATGGCTCTCGCGCTATACTTGCGTCAGGCGCTATCGCGCTTTTTTTTGATTGAAAGCAGGGAATGATGAAACTATAACTATTCGGAATTCTGTAAAAGAAAAGAAAACGAGCATTATGAATAAAAGATCAAATATTTGCCCGAAATACATTTCAAAACAAGGAACAAAAAGCAAAAGATTCTACCACCGCATTACCAAATTTTGAAACAATTTGTATTCAAGCTCTCGAGGATGCTTAAGGGGATGTCGGATGGTCTAAAACGATGTTACGCAGGTCGGTAATATAGATTGTTAAATTTAATTCTATATTTACGATGTAGATGGCATAAGCGTTCTCTTCTATGTCTATCAAATGTATAGTGGCAATGAGATAATTAAACGAAAATCGTCACCTCCACTATTGGCGCTGAGGTCAGCCGAGACGTATCCAAAATAATTGTTAATTTAAAAAAAATAAAGACCATATCATGCAAATAGAAAGTTTAGCGGGATTGCCACTCATACCAGAAATATTTATAGGCCGGTTGTCATCTCAAAAATTAATATTCGAATCGTAAAGTGATAAGTACGATTCAGCTGACGAGAAACGACTTCTTGTGCACTCCGACATTACTTTACGAATTACGCCACGCAGTCGTGCAGAGATGTTTTCTCTCATAGATGGCGCTCGCTATATCATTTCTTTACAAATATTCAAGGTGCCGTAATAAGGAAAAGAAATCTTTCGGCCAGTCGATAATTCGGTTTCATTAGTAATACTAATGAGTTTATGCGATCAATAGATATACCAGATATAAAAAGCAACAAACGTGGCAATGCTAATAAAATTATTTAGAATTATAACCTATTCAAAAAATGATTATTGTTTACATTGCTTTTATCAACAAAACAATGAGATTTTGAAATAATAGTGTTGTCCTTCAGGTTCTCAGGCGTGTTTTCGACAATGTATCCACATTTTACTAGATATTAAAATCGATCTTTTACTATGACGTTTAGGTGTGATGTTTATGTCCTTTTTGATTAATAATTACAAACCAATAGTGATTTACTCAATTATTATTATAAAATTAATGTTTCATTAAACATTCGAACCATCAGAACCTTCCTCATGTTTTAAGTCATTTGTATCATTTGTATCACATTTTTTGGTGTAGATCCCTGTAACTTAGGTTCGACATCTCTTTATGCTCTCATGCAGTACACCAATCTAATATATCCCATATGAAAGTAAAGCCAAAGAAAATTATGCAAAGATATTAGCAAAGCACACAAAATATTTTACAATATTATTTTAAACAAAACAATAAAGTTTTGAAATAATAATGCTATCACGCCCTCAGGCATATTTTCAACAATGTATCCACATTGATTAATAACTAAAAATTAAACTGGTTCGTTTAATTATTATTAAAAAAAATTTTTTTATTTATGAATCAAACCATCAGATATTTTCTTTGCATCGATTTTTTAATTAATATTTTAGATGCATTTTTTGGTGTAGATCCCTGTAATTTGGGTTCGACATCACTTGATGCTCTCATGCAGTAAACCAATCTAAAATATCCCATATGAAAGTAAAGCAAAAGAACACCGTGCAAAGATATTAGCAAAGCACACATGAAATATTTTACATTATTATTTTAAATAAAACAATAAAGTTTTGAAATAGTAATGCTGTCACGCCCTCAGGCATATTTTCAACAATGTATCCACATTGATTAATAACTACAAATTAAACTGGTTCGTTTAATTAATATTAAAAAAAATTTTTTTCTTTATAAATCAAACCATCAGATATTTTCTTTGTAACGATTTTTTAATTAATATTTTAGATGTATTTTTTGGTGTGCTATGCTCTCATGCAGAATACCAATCTAAAATATGCCATAAGAAAGTGTAGCAAATTAAATTCATGCATTTCTAGTAGCATATCGAGCAATAAAGTAAAACATAAAAGACAATCATGCAAAGATATTAGTAAATCACAAAAGAAAGTAAAAGAAAAAGCTGGTATCACCAATTGATATTTCCCAGGATTTCTAATAAGGTATCTGAATTTAAATCCATTACATCACTAAAATTATATATATATTGATAAATAGGATAGTTAAAGGACTCAGTTTCATGTGAGATTTTAATTGCTTTTAATTGTAAAGCATTCAGGTTTCTATTACTTATTTTTAAATTAAAATTTTTGACAACTTCTTCAATAGATAACATTAATATGTAGTAAATAACAAAATCTACAAATGGACAAGAAGATTTTTTGATAATTCTTTGATTTTAAAGAACTTTTTACCACATTGGTGGTTAATAAAATCCTCCAAACCATTCATGAGCTATTTATGTAAGGTATTTTTTAAACTTTTAATGAAAAAATCAATTGTGGCCTGGTCGTCCCTAGTGGAATCAATAAAAATTTTGTAGCCATTTACTGAGTAGCGTTCTCATGTCAATCTATAAACTAACTAGGACGCTTGGTCAGGTCGTGTACAGGAATGAAACGCTTTTTCGAACCTTTCCTGCCTATTTCATGGTTTTCATTTTATTTTACAAACCTTTTCTGAACATTAAAAATGCTTTTGGAATTTTAAGTAGATTAAGAAAAATGGGCCATTTTAGCTAGGAATTATAGCTATGAACAAGCTCCTAAAAATGATTTGGCTCAATTTGAGAGAAAAATGATAAACGTTAAAATATCTTTAAAAGTACTATTTATATAGCGTAAATAAGCGTCTGTATCTATTACAAATGGTAAAACCGATCAAATTTCATAACACACTTTAAGTTTTCTTTACAGGATTACCCGAAAAGTTGCTTCATATTTGATGAAGGTTATGTCCATCTAAGAAATGGTCAAGAAAGGTGTGAAAAAGCGTTTCATTTTGAGATAGAACCTGACCAGTTTCACTGGCCATTTCTTAGTTTTAAGCCCATTTTTGATATTTGAAATTCTACCAGGGGTCTTATTTCAACTTTCTCTAATGTCATGTCGCTTGTTTATATTTGTTTTTTATATTAAGGGGGTGCCATACTAGATTATTACCGACCGAGTCAGATGGATACATTATTACACTTAATGAACATACTATGGTTTTATTTGCAAAACGCAAATACAGAAGCACTAGATAATCACATAATACGCATTTATACGAAGTTTGAAGTCAATATGTGAAGGACACCCTAAAAAAAGTTTGCACGGAAAAAATAGTCATTTTTCCGTGCAGAAATTTTTTAGGGTGTCCTTGTTGTATTGATCTGGAACTTTGTAGAAAGACATATGACACCATTATCTAGTGCTTCTGTATTTGCGTTTTGCATAATATTGACAAAAAATAAATAGTTTATATTATTGACAAAGTTATCTTAGTACCAATTTCGCCGCTAGAGTGCGCGACGCGCTTAGTCTGTATTTTGTATTGTATACTTAGCGTGGAAGCACATGCGCAAATGGTTGTAGCAATATGGCGTTAAATACCATAATTTATACACCGGCCTTATATCAATAAAAGACATATAATAAAAGTCGTGCTTATACATTGCAGAATGACGACATTCTTAGCTTATTTAATCGGGGAAACAAAAGAAAACAAAGACGATATAAAATCAAAATATTTTTATTTAGAGGCCACGGTTGCCTTGCATGTTCCCATCTCTCTCCCTCTCTCTCACTCTACCCATCTCTGTCCATCTCTCTCTCTCTCTCCCTCTCTCTCGCTATACCAGCATACGTACGCGCATGCGCATGCGCAATTTTTGGATAACTAGTGACGAACTTCTCGCGGCTGGAGTGCCGTTGCAGGATTACCAAGTTTGCTCGGTACAGAAAACACGTAAAATAATCAGCTGTAGCCCTAGGCGGCCGGCTCGCGCGTCGTGTCGTCAAGTTAGCCGGCCGCGTAGGCTATATTCGTTGGTGTGTAAGGCTAGAAATCATTTTTCGGGAGGAATTAACTTGATTTAAAATATCTCTCGATTGAATGAACAAAGTAGCAATGGGTTTTTCTATATCGATAAATTACACATATTATTTATATTTATTATTTACTGATAAATATGATAAATTCATAATTGAATAAGTAATTATATTATTTGAAACAAAAAAATAACGAATAAATAAAGGCATTTCAAAAAGCGAAAATGACAAAAATCTTTGGATTGTTTATTTAATAAAAAAAATTATTATATTACTTGGTTATTGTTTAACACAAAACCAGATATCTATAGACTTTAGATATATTTGTAAAAACGAAAACAAAAAATAATTATTAAATCCGTTTTAAAATGCGAAAAATTACAAATAATATTACTCTTGTTTATTTAATAAAAATAATAATTGTATATGTTGCGACGTTACCAAATTTTTGGTTAAATTAATTAACCGTTTCCCGGTGGAAACGCCGAAAATATTAACAAAATAAAATAAACCCTGCACGGCCGACTCACTCAGAGGAGATTCCGTCGAATTTACAGTGGACCGGTTTCCACTGTAATCTATAATAATTTTTAGTTGGCGTAAATACACTTGTTTTCCGCACAGAAAATTAATAAGCGGATTCCTTGCGGAATCCACTGTCACCACTACCACGAGAGAGATTCGTGAAACTTAATATTTATTAATAACGCGCGAAAAAAACCCAACGTAACGCGACGTAATTAACAAATAAAACCCAACGAACCCAACGATAGAAAAGCAATGACTCCCGGAACAACCACGTTTGACCAACAATTGATTATAAAATACGGACGCCACTATAATAATTAAATTGCTTACCAATTCTCGGAGTATAATTGTTAAATAAACTAAATATATGGTTCTATGGAATTTCGCTCCAATTCTCCGTTATTTTCCTACTAACAAATTACTCCAAGTATCTCCAAGTTCTTGGATAAAACAATCAAAATTGTGGTTCCGCTACAAAAATGGCTACGAATCTCTTTTTCCCAATATCTCTCTCTCACTCGAAATAACTCTGCTCTCGAAAACTTGACTTTACTCTCCAACTCACGATACTAGAATACTCCCTTTCCGGAAACTACCCTACGTAACCGAGAATTTAAATACTCTCTCCTTTTCTCACTTGTTGTCCCAGTTCCTTATCTCTCTCGTGTCACCTGCGGGAGATAAGTCATTATTTGACTTATCTCCATGTAATTACATGTCACAGGTGCCCCCCCCCGCTACCGTATAGTCCTTACTAATATCAAAATTGACAACTCATTTACATAAGTTATCATTGTCGCAACTATTACAGTAAATATACGTGTATTACGGAATTACTGTCATAATACTATTTTATACAGTAATTCCATACACGACACATCGTCCTTACTATAGAACATTTAGTAATATATTACTAAAACCTTATTAGCGCGAGATTTGAATCTCTTATTTGTTTCTATATATTATACACGTATAATATATATACCCGAACGATCCCCACTACACGTGTTCCGAAACTCCCTACTTATCGATACATATATCCCTACGTCGATGAAAGCGCGGACCGCCTAGTTACTATGCGCGCGCTTGAATCTCGATCGATTCAAGATGGACGCAACTGAGCTCGAACCGGCACGTAAACAACGTGCTTCGCGACCGGTTCACCGCATGTGCGCGATCCCCACCGGCGGGAATGACGATAAATCGTTCCGCGGGTGTTGTGCGCGTGTATAATATGTGTGCGCGTACGTATACTCGCGTGTATACGCCGTGCGCGAGGACGGCGACGAGTTCTCCCCACCAACGCTCCACGAGGTACTACACACAGCGATATTGGTAATGTTTACATCATTGTTTATTGCATATTTGCAATAAACAATGATGCAAAACTCCTGAAATAGGTAAGTATTGGTATAATCTTTCACCAAATCCCTCTGTTACCTGGTTTTAATTATATTTCCTCGATAATTAATTCCTGATTTTCCTTATCCATTTTCCCCATTCAACACCCAATATTTACATATTTTTCTCTTATAGATGCTGTTGTCTTGGAGTAGCTGACCACCCCGGGAACCCCGCCTCCTGCAGCAGAGAACCCCGGAGCAGCCGACCAACAACTCCTCGACGGCATCCCCAATACTGTTCCTGGATAACCTCCGAACCAGGTAAGTGTACTTCCAATTATTATATATTAATAATAACAACTACTAATATTTATTATTCCTTTTTAGGTGCCTCCCAATGATGACACCATCACAATGTTTATTGTTTCTGCATCAGCACACATTCATAGGCTTTAGATTAACTCGTAAATTGACACACAAAAATCAAGGACGTTCAAAGGAGTGAAAAATTGTCAGCCGGAGACCTAGGCGGCAGGCTCGCGCGTCGTGTCGTCGAGTTAGCCGGCCGCGTAGGCTATATTCGTCGTTATGTGAGGTTGAATATCGCATAATTTAAAAAATGTCTCGTATTATTTAAATTATTTGATAATAATAGTTTTTAATTAATTGTGATAGTTATGTAGTAGATTGCTATGCATTAACAGATGCTATACAAATTAGTAAAAATTAATAAGAAATCACGGCCTTTTATCAAGTCGCGAGTGTCGATAGAACGGGTTGCGTCGGTCTCTCATTCGACTAGAGTCCGTGCGCGCATGCGCAGTTGTGCTTCCCGCGTCGATACTAGTGAGGTTCACGTCGCTCGGGACAGTTTCAGCTGGGTAACAAAACGGCTTGTAAACATTGTTGTGTTTTTTCGTGAGCATTGCGGTATATGGTGAAAATTTCGAAATACTGGATGTTGATTTTTCTGACTACATTAATGTTGCCGAGTTCATACATTTACTCTTGTATAAGATAAATACCCAGCCATCAAGTGTTTGATGGCGTCCGACTTAAAGGTTATGTTTGATACCCAAGGAACTGCAAACAAATCATGTGTGATGGATGTCGGGCTATCTTGTAGGTGAGAAATTAACTGATTGACCGTATTTATGAGAGTTGTGTTTATAGGTTAGGTTGCTGTGTTTCTCTTCAATTATTGCATTGATCATCTTTTATTTGTATGAATGTTTAGTTCATGTAAAAAAACTTTTTAGGTACTACCAGGTTGGCGTCAAAGTGCATTTGTACATCCCTGTCAGTAGTCGGATCCCGATTGAAATTCTCGAACTAACAGTAGACCTATGATGTCATTGTATCCTCTAGCTAATGCTGAATACAATTGCCAATTGGACCTCGAACAGCTGTCTAGAATAGCAATGGAATCTCCATCTAACTGCTGGTTACAGTAGCCATAGGATCTCTACCTGTAAGTTGGTTACTGTCCATATTTACGTCCACTAATCATCTACCAAACCCAAGTACTTCAATTAATGCAACGGCTTTTGTCTATATTAGTAATTAAGCAGTCCATATACGAGAAATTTCAGGTACTCCTTGCATACACGTAATAAAGGTTATGTTTGATTGCATACATATTATTGTCTTTAGAAATAATACCCAACGCCAAACCATTATGCAGATCTTATTCTCTACCTAAAGAAGTACAATCAAATTATGTGTGAAGGATGTAGGACTATCTTGTGAGTGAAAAATTAACCGATTGACCGTAATTATGAGAGTTGCGTTTGTAGATTAGGTTACTGTTCTTACTCTTCAATTATTGCATCGGTTTCCTTTTATATATGTGAATGATTAGTTCATGTAAAAAAACTTTTTAGGTACTTCCAGGTTAATGTCTAAGTGCATTTGTACATCCCTGTCAATGGTCGGATTAGGATTGAAGTTTAGTACAACATTCATAGAATCTTCCATTAAATGCACACTGCGATGACAATGGATCCTTTATTTATCTGCTGTCTACTAGTCAACTAGTCCTGCATCTAACTACTGTTTGCGATGCCCATATCAACACCAGCTAGCGCTTAGCTACGATACCAACATAAATTTTTATTAAGTAGATTTGGGTAAAATAAGGTAATTCATAGAATGATTGCATTGAACAGCATATCAGATGCAGAAAACGAATGCATAAAAAGTGTAGTAATACAGTCAACAACAAAAAAAATATATAGCAATAGTTGTTAAATTGATTATTATAATAATTTTGGTTTCTAAATTCCTGCATCGTCTGCGTATCAAAATGCAGAAAACGATTGCATGGAAAAAGTATAGCAATAGATGTCAAAATGATTATTGTATAATTTTATGGTAACAATTCATGCATCGTCTGCCTAACAAAATGCAGAAAACGATCGCATAGAATTATGTATAGCAATAGTTGTATTATTGATTATTGTAATAATTTTTGGTTTCAAAATTCCTGTAACGTCTGCGTATCAAAATGCAGAAAACGATTGCATGGAAAATGTATAACAGTAGTTGTCAAAATGATTATTGTATAATTTTATGGTAACAATTCGTGCATCGTCTGTCTAACAAAATGCAGAAAATGATCGCATAGAATTATGTATAGCAATAGTTGTATAATTGATTATTGTAATAATTTTTGGTTTCAAAATTCCTGTAACGTCTGCGTATCAAAATGCAGAAAACGATTGCATGGAAAATGTATAACAGTAGTTGTCAAAATGATCATTGTATAATTTTATGGTAACAATTCGTGCATCGTCTGCCTAACAAAATGCAGAAAACGATGGCATAGAATTATGTATAGTAATAGTTGTTAAATTGATTATTGTAATCATTTTGGTTTCAAAATTCCTGCATCGTCTGCGTATCAAAATGCAGAAAACGATTGCATGGAAAATGTATAACAGTAGTTGTCAAAATGATTATTGTAATAATTTTTGGTTTCAATATTCCTGCATTGTCTGCGTATCAAAATGCAGAAAACGATTGCACGGAAAATGTAGTAATAAATGTCAAATTATGTTTGTAAAAATTAAGTTGTATAATTCCTGCATCGTCTGCATATCAAAATGCAGAAAACGATTACATGGAAAGTGGATAGCAATTGTTGTCAAAAAGTTTATTGTAAAAATTGTGATTAAAATATTCCTGCATCGTCTGCATATTTTATGTTAAATAATGCAATCTACAAAGGTTATTTGTGAATGAATATGATAGCTGGAATGTACTATTGGCGCCATCTACTGTGAGGTTATAAATTAATATAATTTTTCAACGGATGATGGCGCTAGTAGTACATTACAGCTTACTACATTACCGACGCTTCGTCGATAGTTTTTCACTATGGCACCCCCTTAAGGAATTTGATCCGGATTTTTACATTCTATAGAATTTTTGCAGCCAAAGTTATATCACATCTCATAAAATAAGTTGATAGATTTTGAGATAAATAGCTTCAAAAATAGTTATTTTTGAAAAAAAATAAAAATTTTTCACTTTTTGAGGTTAGAATCAATGTTGGTAAAATTGTTTATATCACTTAACAATTTTGACCTGTCTTCTGGGAAATACCTCTATTCTTTACGATAAAAATGGTGTGGTTTAAAATTTTGGCCAGACGTGTTTATCTGAAATTATCCATAAACATATATTGTGACAATGTGCTTCGCACATGTCAACATGATTGATTGATATTTGAAACTAAAGGGAATACCTACCTACCCGAATAGCTAAGCAACTATATATTTAAACATATCTACTCATATAACTTCAACCATTCCCTATATCTACCTACCCGCACTGGATTTAAGTCCTACCTACCCTCACAATCCTAATAACACTTCCCAAATTTCACTAACACACATTAGCACTGGAAATATGAGTAAGCTGAAACGACTAGCGAGAATCCAGATTATCGTCAGGACTATCTAGGCACCAGTTGAGGGAGGTTTGGAATCAGCAGCAAGTTGAAATCATCAAACACAGGGGTTCCCAATATCCTGACAAGCACGGAGAAGCTGAGCTGGAAGATGTCAGCAGTCCATAGCCAAGGCGAAAAGAGCTATCCTCAACCCAGGGTGTCCGGAGTCAGCATGCAGGCAGCTAATCCGCTGTGAAGATAATACCATTTATTTTAGTATATGCTAGTGGCATGTAGGAGAAGGACACAAGGAACACATACAGCTGTATCTTAATATCACAGCCGTATCTGAGTATGACAGTTGTATGTTAGGAGAAACAAGGCTGAATTGAGGTTATGTTTGTGTGCACAAATTAGGTGTATAGTAGAGAACGAATTAACCTGTTGATACAAACGCATATCAGCGCCACCCCAGGACATAAAGAATTACCTGGAGATTTTACATAGAATAGCTGTGGCGACCTTGGTGCTCGGTGTCATCAAGTGAAGCAAAACAGTGGCAGCTCCAGATAACGAGGTTGGCGGCACAGCAACGTAGTCGACTTCGCGCCTGAATCTCGCGTTATTATAATTAGTTAACAAGCTGGGATTATAAACGAGATTATTACCTTAAGAAAGTATCAGCTACGACGTCCAAGTGAAGAGAATATTAGCCAGCAGCAGGATAACAGCCACATCGAGGTGCACGAACGCGGTCCACCGAGTACGAGCTACGCGCGTGCGTAAATGCCTAATCATGGCTCTCGAGCAGAATAAATTCTAACTAAAATACTTCGTTACTGTCATCCCAAACGTAAAATCATAGATATAATTGCTTCTCGAACTGCCAGAAGACCTGAGACTGATTGGTGCAGACACGTAAACGTTTTGCGACCGTAAGAAACATTTGCCGCGCGGAGCGGATCTGCGGGGGACGTGCAGATCTTGTGGCTCGCACGGCGCACGTTCCCCGTAGGGCGAAAATACGCTTTATCGTTAAACAAAAGGGAGGCAAACAAAATACTCGGTGATAATCACGTTCAATTAAGTATCGCTGCTAAACAATAATTCTATCTATTATTTTAAATATTAGTTGTTTAATACACCAGTATTTGTCGAACCGATTTATCATGGGTTCAATGTCTCTAATAATATTTTATTGGTGGGGGAAGGGTAATAGTAGATTTCTTTTATGCTTTTTTATTTTTCGAAAAAAATCGAAACGCCATGTCTTTACATTATTTGAGGTGATCCTTCTGTCAAATTTTCATTAATTATTATGCATAAAAAAGGTACGACGTTTGCATTCAAAAATTTCAAACATAAGAATTGTATTGAAAATATTTAAATAATTAATTGAAAATTTGCATGAATATTTGTCTTATAAAAATGAAGGGCATGGCGTTCGAAATTTTCTTAAATAAAGCCTCATTTGTTAATAAAACAATCAAAACCCAGAATTACCTACAAATCGATATGAAACGCAGAGTATTGGTTCGATAGTCTACGGGGACCGTGCGCACGATAGCCGTAAATCGTGCACGGTCCCCGTAGACCTACCGCAGTAGAAAATTATAGATATTTCACATTTATTAATTTTTTTCTCGCAGATTTTTTGTAATTCGGGTTTGTGTGTATCTTTTTACTAAAATAATTGAAAATTCGCCAGTAGATGACAAGAAATTAACCAGAACAGGGATTTACAATTTAGTAAAATTTAGCAAAATTGCTAATTTCGTCGCAAAAAAATTTTCAGTCTCTAAATAACGTTTTATAGAATATATGCCTCTACTAAACAGTGCATCCGATTTTTCCCGGATTATTAAATCGATATGAAACGCAGAATATTGCTTCGATAGTCTACGGGGACCGTGCGCACGATAGCCGTAAATCGTGCACGGTCCCCGTAGACCTACCGCAGTAGAAAATTATAGATATTTCACATTTATTAATTCTTTTCTCGCAGATTTTTTGTAATTCGGGTTTGTGTGTATCTTTTTACTAAAATAATTGATTATTCGCTAGTAGATGATAAGAAATGCACAAGAACAGAGATTTATATAAAAAATCAAATTTAAAATTATGTAAGTTAGACATGGCAACCAGCTCTATGATTCTTGAAAATAGTAAAAAAAACATTATAAACGTAACGTGATTACATATAACATGAAATATGTATATAATTTTCAATGTATAAAAGAACAATGCATTTTACTTTTCGGAAAGCGTTGGTGGCGCCATCTCTCGCAACAAATTTTATATTATTGTTTTAACTAACGTCCACACTGCAAAAGTATATTTATTATATAAGATTAAGTAATTATACTTATTATCTAAATTTATGCTTCATAAAAATAATTTGAATAATAATTTTTTTCATGACATTTGTTAAGACATGTCGAGAACCCGCCAATTCTCAAAAATCTTACTGGAGTGGGGGAAGGTAATAGTAGATTTCTTTATTGCTTTTTTTATTTTTTTCAAAAAGTAAGAACGTCAAGCCCTTACATAAATTGTGGTGATAGTTTAGCTGAATTTTCGTTAAATTTTATATGTATTAAAGGTACGATGTTTGGGTTCAAAATTTTCAAACTAAAGAATCATATCAAAAATATTTATTTTTACTGATTCAAAATTTATTTAGAGCTTCCTCATAAAAAGCTGAAGGGCTTGACGTTCGCACTTTTTCAAAATAAAACCTTAATTCTTAGTTAAAAAATAAAAAGTCGAAATTACCGACTATATCGGTAAGGTAGGTATTTTCAGGAGTATCCGACATCCCCTTAATAAGATTTTTGGAAGTAATCTTATACAGTATGTACACACCTTTTGCTATTGACAAGTATCCACTATCTTATCCAACAGCACCTAGATTGCATAAAGAAGCCATTTTATTAATTTAAATAACTCTGTATTAAAATTTTTAAATTATAAATTTACTCTATATTAAATTGGAAAAAATAAAGAAATCTAGTTATTTTTTTAAATAAACAAATAAATATAGTTTATATTATACATTTTATAGTAAAACTTTAGAACTAAATTTTGAAAATTAGTATTTAATTAATGTTTTATATAAAAACAAAGAGCAAATTTTAATCAAACCGAAGATAGTATATTATGAAAGAATTTAAAATAATATGTACACACATTACAAGAATAATAATCTGCCAAAATTTAAACTTATTGATATTCTTGATTCATATAATTGAAAATAAATTTTAATAATTTGGTAAAGAATATATTGTTCAAATTAATACCTTCTGCCAGTACTGTTTAACAGCATGGGTGCACTTTTTGATAACATTTATATATATCGTCAATCGAAACGTAAGCAGCAGCTTGCAGGCAACACCGATCTTTGCAAGTTTTTTACCATAGATACCTACAGTCATATCTGCGATTTTACATAAAGATAGACATAGTCAAACTGTGCGAGTTTGAACCTGCCTTTTCTTTCATTTCGAAAACAGAACGTAATACTGATTTGTAAAAGTAAAGCATATAAGTCGTTAACGTTCTTCTCGTTCAAGTAACGAGAAATTGACCATTTCGATCAGTCGATCGTTCACTGCCCAATCAAACGAAAACTTTATGTATGGCAGTGATACTTCGTGATCGAGGGGTGCCTCTACCCCTCAGGGTTTCGTAATCCATTTCAGAAGGTTCGGTAAATTTCGTTGCAAACATTGTTTTATCTGCAGATAGAAAAAATTAATTTAAAATTGTGCATAAACAAATAATCATTACTTCTAATAACTAATAAATAAATATCTGGTTAAAAGTTAATTAAACATTTTGATATTTACACTATTTCGATTTTTCTATAAAAATTTTTTTGTAAGATGGTGAATATTTAATTTATTATTAATCTTATTTAATTTTTATTATTTACTCAGTTATTGATTCGATCTATTAATCGATAATGGAAAAATTGATAAATATATTTTTTTCGTTTTATTTTAATAAGTATTAATATTCAATATTCTATTTTTTATAAACTACAAATTTTTAATTCACGTCAAAAAGAAACGTCCAAAATAAACAAATACAAAAATAAATATTATTATAATAAATATAATTTAATAATATAGTGTAATATATAATAATAATTTCCCAGAGCACGGCCTTTTTAAAATAATTAAAGACGTTTTGTCCTCGATCTCCAACTTGGACTTCTCAGTAAGGAACTGGAGATCTTACCTTAGACGCCTGTCGCAAGATGAACCGCGACGCCAGCAAGATGTTCTGCGGCTATATATATAGAAAAGAGACGACGATCTCTCCAACGAGTGTAGAGAGATAGTCGTCTCCATCTGGTGGTGGGAAAAATCACCGGCCAGAGTGCGACGTTTTAGAACAAGTCGCAAGTTATTTGAAACAAAATTAATCATATCAGCCTCTCCGAACTAAATGCTTTACTTTAGAATAAATGGCGTCGCGGTTTAACTTGCAACAGGCGTCTAAGGTAAGATTTCCGGTTCCTTACTGAGGAGTCCAAGCTGGAGAACGAGGACGAAACGCCTTTAATTATTGTAAAAAGGCCGTGCTCTGGGAAATTCCACCAACCATAGTGGTCAAAGAGTATACAATAGGCCTGCTTTATTCTAAAGTAAAGCATTTAGTTCGGAGAGGTCGATATTATTATATACATATTATATACATAATAGCGAACGATAACTTCATTTTGTTTCAAATAATAGTATTATATATTGTAATTTAATAATAACAAATATACTTACACATTATTCATCCAATATTGCGGTTCATGATTTAATTTAAAAATACATACAAGAAATAAATTTTGAAGTGCATCCTCCAAATTTGAACAGCAAAATATACATATATACATTTTAATTTTGTGAACTTTTTCTTTTATTCACTAATTATAATGTTTACTTTTATTTCGTATTTTTTTTAGAATTACACTAACAATAATTATAATAAAAGTATAAATTTATAATATAGAAAATTAAATTTACAGATCAAAATAAAATATGATATACTAATTTTATTTCAATTTTTAAATATATAAATCTACTGATAAACTTTATTTATATTTAAAATATATTTATATTATTATAATAAATTATTAATAAACGCACTTTACGTTTCTCTTTGCAAAAATAATTAATATGAATGCAAAAGCAAATATTATTACTTACCCATTATTCATCCAATATTGCGGCCCATCGTTTAATTTAAAACTGCATAGGAGAAATAATTTTTGAAATCTTTTTTCCGATATATAGAATTTATTGGGCTTTGCGAACTAATATACTTTATTAAGCAAAACATTCTCTTCGTCTACTATGGTTGGTAGAAGTCCCAGCGTAAGTCTTTCCAAAAATTAAAAATTGAAATTGGCGTTTATGACGTTGTAAAATATACAACGCACAAGTACATGCACATGGCTTGTATTTACAATCATAAAAGAAGAAAGAGCGCAACACCGACAAAGAAGACTGAGCAGTCGAAGAGTAAACAGCCATTGAGTATTGCAAACTCTACGAGATGCAGTACGGCAATCAAACCGATTGATTTAAAAGACTTGGAATCAGCGCTAAATCAATGCGATTTGCCGGATTGCAATGAGGACAGTCACAAGCAGAATGCTTCCGCCGGTAGTTTAGTGAGCAGTGGCTCAAAGAGACGAAAGCTCGCGCGGATTAATTCCAGCGAATCGGAGAATGATTCCGATGAAGGGTTCACGCGCGTGCGGTCTCTAAAAGGGAAGTCGTCCAGCCCAATTAGTCTGAAACCAGACGAGAGTCTCCGGAGCATGAAAGTGCTAAAGCGCTGGGGGCTGAGGTTTGCTGGTGATGAGAGAGAGATGCCCGACGAGTTCCACAGTCAGTTGAATGATTGTAGGAAGAGCGCTGGTTTGACAGATGCACAATTGCTGGATGCATTGCCTTGCATACTCAGCAAGAACGCTAGTCGGTGGTATAGGTCAACGAAGACGCAAATAGCATCGTGGCGGAGAAAAGATTACGCGGTATCTTTCTAACCTGCGAATTATCGTCGGGCACTTCAAGAAACCACCGTCGGAGAAAGGGTTAGTAGAGACAGCGTACCGAAATCTTCTGCCGGAGTATAGGACTGCAATGGCAAGCAAGCTCGTAGAAGATTTCAAGGATCTGGAGTACTATGGGCGGAAGTGGGAACGCCAGAAGGAGTTGAACAACCGGTATACCCCGCCATCGCCGGTTGAGAAGTCGAGAATCCCTGGCGCAGCATACAAGGAACGATCGACAAAGCAAAAGGTCGCCGCGCTGTCGGATGTAGATGTGGAGGAAGCCGCAGAAGTTCAAGTCGAGAGGAAGGTTGCTGCAAGCAAAAAGGCGAAGCAAGCAGCAACCAAGGAGGTAGTTGAGAAGTCGAAACGCCAGAAGAAGGACGTATTGTCGAGCGTAGCTGCGGAAGTGCAAGTAGGTCAGAAGCCGAGTTACGCCGCAGTTGCAAATAGAGGTTTGCCGACTCGATCGACGAATTCTTCTGCTAAGTGGGAGAGTAAGCCGTACGCCCGTCAGCAGAAGGTTGTACCGAATGGACCGAGCAATGCAACATTCCAGTCGAAGTCACCAGGTAGTCGGGAATTTTATGGTCCCTGCTTTAACTGCCAGATGGTAGGGCATCGAGCAGCGGAATGCCCGAACCCAAAGTGTTTTCTGTGTGCCAAGACGGGACATTGAGGGGCGCAATGCCCAGAGAAGGTGTTCAGGCCGCAGTCGCCGTCACACAGATCGCAAGAGTCGTGTCAGATGTGTGGTAAACCAGGAGCGGTTTTCCGCAATTGTCCTGACTGTGTCGAAGTACGCGTCAAGTTGGGAAACTTGTTGGCTGGGGGGCAGTAAGCCCGCTGATCCCCCAACAGCACTCCTTTGAAGAGAGGCAAGTCGAGAATCACGTTACGCCGGACATAGATATGAAGCAGTTGAAGAAACGAGGTCTATGTTTTCTTTAGTCGCAAACCGTGGATCATTCGCTAGGTGAAGCGGAATATTCGCGGAAAAGTCTACAAATATTTCGTGAGACAGCTACAGCTCAATGAGGATCTCGAAGAAGAGCGAGAATTCTCGAGGCTACATATAGTGCGACGCGCCGTAGAGATGCTCTCAGCACCATCGCCATTTGACTTGCCGATAGAGAAGGAGGTAGATAGTATTCCGACGCCGAGTTCAAGAAGTACGGGAGCAATTCCCAAGAGAACGCGGACGGAATTATGTATTCCGCCGCCGAATGGAGAGGAGAAGCAAGAAGTCCGTCGAGATGACGAGAATGTAGCAGCTACGTCGGCCGATAATAGGAATTTCCTAGAATTGAATCTCGGAGGAGAGAGTTACAGTGCTCTGTTTGATCCAGAAGCCATGATTTCGCTCGCTGGACCTAAAGTAACGAAAAGATTCAGAAGCCGGTTGGAACCATGTGAGACAGCAATTAAAAGCGTCACAGGAGATGTTCGCCGAGTAATAAGAATCCTAAATATTAGTTTGGAAATAGACGGATACGCCAAAATAATTCCGCTCAAAGCCATGAATGTCCTAGACCATGACGTCATATTAGGCATGGACTTCTGCCGGATTTTCGACGTAGGCACCCACCTAGGTCGAGGAGAGTGGCGAGCACGAGAAGGAAAATGGAGAACCTTCGCCGCCACAGCGGGAGACGGAGAAGCGACGATATATGCTGAATGCGTTGGCATACAGAAGTTACGAGATGATCAACGAGAACGTGTTAGGCGTGTCATAGAAAGTATATTGCCGAAACCTTCGGATACCTTCGGCACAACTGATCTAACCGAACATCACATTGATGTTGGAGATGCGTCACGTATAATGCATAAGGTTCGCCGGTTGTCGCCCAGGATGTTGGAGATTGCGCGAGACGAAGTAAATAAGATGTTGCGTAATGATATTATTGAGAGGTCTGCCAGTGATTGGAGTAGTGCGCCGGTAATGGTTAAGAAACCTGATGGATCGATACGGTTTTGCATCGATTACCGTGATCTCTATAAGGTTACTAAAAAGGACGGATATCCGATGGCTAAAATGAGAAGGGCAAAGCGCATTACGAAAATCTGAAGCAGGCATATTTTCAAATAATGATGGAAGCAACCAGCCGGAAGTATACCGCCTTTGCCGTTCCAGGATCAGGGCAGTACCAGTTTAAAAGAATGCCGTTCGGTCTTACTAATGCGCCGAAAACGTTCCAGCGTCTAGTGGATGCGTTATTCGGGCCAGAGTACGAGCCGTATATCTTCTGTTACTTAGATGATACAATTATAGTAACAGAGGATTTTGACGAGCATCTGAAGTGGCTGGAGTTAGTATTAAGAAAGCTCGTGGATGCTGGTCTGATGGTGAACCGGGATAAGTGCGAGTTTTGCTGTTCCAGTGTAACGTATTTAGGCTTTATCCTGGACAGCCAAGGATTGCGGCCTGATCCAGAGAAAGTTTCGCCGGTAGTAGAATACCCAGAGCCCCGCAATGTCAGAGAATTGCGCCGGTTCCTGGGAATGGTTGGGTGGTACGCCAGGTTCATTGAGAAGGACTCTGCGCTGAAGATACCTTTGGTAAAACTTCTCCGTAAAAGCCAAAAGTGGACGTGAGGAGATGAGCAACAAGAGGTGTTCGACGCTCTGAAGAAAGCTCTCACCCAAGCGCCAGTGCTCGCAGGCCGGATTTCAGTAAGCCGTTTACTATCCAGTGCGACGCCAGTAATTTCGCCTTGGGAGCCGTCCTCACGCAAGAGAAGGATGATGGAGAACATCCAATCGTATACATCAGCCGAGTGCTGACGCCGGCTGAGAAGATATATACGACGTCGGAGAAGGAGCCATGTTGTAGGCGATTGAAAAGTTACACCTTTACGGTCATTACTGACCATAGTGCCCTTTGATGGCTGCAGAATCTCAAGGACCCAACTGGCCGTCTTGCCAGATGGGCCTTGGAGATGCAGCAATGGGACTTCAAGGTGGTACATAGGAAGGGAGCTATGAACCACGTCCAAAACGCCTTGTCCAGGATGTTTCCGTTGGAAAAGGAAGACGTAGCCGCGTTTGAAGAGATAGCGGACCAATGGTATCTTAAGATGCTGAAAGAAGTGCCAGAACGTCCAGCTAAATTCAATGGTTGGAAGGTAGAGAACGGTTTACTGTATCGCCATAGATACGACCCATTATTCAATCCAATAACTACGCCGGAAGAAGGTTGGAGGCTAGTTGTGCCAGCAGACCATCGTCAACAAGTGCTACAGGAGTCGCACTGTGTCACGTCTGCTGGGCACTTAGGGATCGAGAAGACGTACGACAAACTGGCCAGAGAGTACTATTGGAAGGGCATGTGGTATGACACCCATGACTTCGTACGTAGTTGCCAAACCTGCCAGCAATACAAGGTATCGCAGACAGGACTCGTCGGATTAATGGGCAGTAGTAGCCGCTGATCTCATGAAATTTCCACCAAGTAAGAGCCAGTATCGATACTTGGTGGTATTCCAGGTTCGAGGAATTAGTGTTATTCCGTTAGGAGACGCCAGATTACTTTCTCTCGGATAATGGCCGGGAATTTGACAATAAGTTGATGAAAGCTACGTTGACGGAATACGGGGTTAAGCACGTCACGACGCCTCCGTACTTTCCCCAGGCTAATCCGGTCGAGAGAAGTAACAGAACGCTGAAGGCGATGATAGCAGCATTTGTCGGTGGAGATCATCGGATTTGGGACGTGCACGTGCATGAATTTTGCCATGCCGTAAACACCGCCGTACAAACATCCACTAAGGTGTCACCTGCCTTTTTAAATTTCGGCAGACACCCTAAGCGAGTAAAAAGCTTGAGGAGAGAAGTAGAAGGTCATAGACCAGTCGCTAAAATTCTGCCGGACGTATTAACCAAATTTTAATTTTACTATTCTCGTTTATATAGATTGTATAAATACTTCATTACGAGCAGTTTATTGTAAAATATAGCAGATAAAAATATTGATATGGAGAAGAAAAAACAAATTACCTATACAATTTACATAGATGCAATTTTCTTTGCTAAATGATATATTATTTAAAAGTTTAGTTTTTGTTTTAAAGTTATATAAATTTAATTAAAATTAATATTCAATTAATTTAATAATATTCATTAGAATAGTAATTTTGTTAAAAGAAAGGTATTTTTATCGATTTTAGTGAACAACTAACAATAACACTAACAACTAACAATAACAACAAAACCATACAATTTAATACAACACCATAACACAAATTAAGCAAAAAGCAGTCAATCATACTAAAAATTTATTGAGAACAAAATTTTCTAATCATATCACAGACAGTTTGTGAAGCTAATTCAAATCTTTGTAACACGTCATTATACCCTCGTCTTATCTGTCAATTTGACCGTATTAATGACATACGTGTCCCAAAAATTTGAATATTAATCTATCACAGATTATTTACCATCATTAATTAACACTAGAAAAGTCAATTATATTTGAAAAATTTAATAAATAAATAAGATAAAGATATTGAATAGCGCGCGAAAATTAGAAATTGGTAAAATATGAATTTTAACAAACAAATAGTAAAGGTGATTGATAAGAGTGCAATAACACCAAATTATCATTAATTTTTTAAGAAATTGAAATAATAATGACGAGTAGTTAAATATTTATAAATATTAACTACAATTTAAAAACTGTAGAAATATTAAAGAAAAAGAGGATAAAGTTTTGAATTTTTTTACGATTTTACTGATTTTATTCATTTATTAAATTTTTCAAATATACTTGACTTTAACTTCAGTCTTAATTAATGATAGTAAATCATCTGTGATATATTAATATTCAAATTTTTGTTTACTAGTTGTACTTCAGGAAGTTTAAGCAACTCAATGTAAAACGATAAAAATTAGTTGCTGATTCGATTGCAAAAATTCTTTTCGGGTTTGCCTTGAATTAAAGACAATAATTGGAAAAATGAATTAATTAGTAATTTAGAACATTTTCAAAATTCTAAATAAATTTAACTGTGAAATTATGAAAGCAATATTAATATACTGCACGCAGACTCGCGCTAGCTACAACACCACGCTCTTGTACTTCCTTAAGTGAAACAAATTATTTTTTCCCGATTCAAGCACGTGATGAGGCTGTTTTTTTCATTAAAATTTTGAACTGTTTTTTAAGATTTGTTCTGTTATTGTTGAACGCATTCGATTACTCCGCGAATAGAGATGCCGTATTAACATAAAAAATGCAAAAATTGAAGTACTCCAGAAATACGGATTGAACATTTAAAAAATATTTTTTTGGCAATGTGAGGCCGAAAACATAATTTATAAGGATAAAGTAATTATTGCATCGAAAGTGAGGGTCCGCTATTTCAGATATGTAAAGATAATTAAAAATATAATTTTTCTCACCCAGGCAAAAGGTTTTAAATTAATATAGAAATTTTGTCGGTCTTGCTGAGCTAACGTCTAACGACTCTAAGAACTCCAAGTTGCAAGATGTAAAAATACTGTTGACAACAATAATTCTTTGTAATCAACAACTTATATTTGGTACACAATCATAATATTTAATTTAAAACATATTTTGCTTAATCAAATGTACCAAATTATGACATACTTTTGTTTATACGAAAACAAGATATTTGTGTGAATGGAATCATTTTACGATTGTCAATCAATCAATGTTGCTTAATGATTCCAACCATGAGCATCGAATTAATAATGCAGTTGTAGTAAACGAATATTTTATTTAAATGCATTTTACATCCTTGTGATTCAATATCTCAGAAGTGTTTTCCGAGTCTTCAATGACACAAGGTGAACTTTCAAAAAGTATTAATCTTTGTATAGGTCTGACCACTACGCCAAAAGCTGTTCTTAATTCAACTATGCGAGAAACACCATCATTTTCTGCAATCATTTGTACAACGTGCGCTAATGGTCACTCTACACGATTTTTAAAATCATCGTTAGTTAAAACAATATCACCTGTTTTAATTGTACACCTGATCTGAAACGAGTTGTAATCTCTTGTCGCTAATGCTGTTAATATTTCAATCGTCTATCCAGAGAAATCTTGTCCAGTTGGTCCAGTTCAGGTACACCATCTTCGTGAATTTTTTTTAAAAACATTTCGGGAATAATGGCTAATAAACTTTCGGAATTATCTGTCACATAAGTTAGTGGACAAGCATTGACGATAGCTTTAGTTTCGCATAAAATAGTGCTCATTTCATCATAATTAAGTGATGCCCTACCTAAAATTTTCTTTATCAAGTCCTTTACAATACGCACAAGACGCTCCCACCATCCTCCCCACCATGCGGCGGTTGGTGGATTAAATCGCCGTCAATCTTCTCTATCGTACAGTACGTTTTTATTTTGTGCCAATCAAAAGATCGTAAAAGTCTATTAGCACCCACAAAGTTTGTGCCATTATCGCTGCATACAGTTGAAGGCCTCCCTCTACGAGCAACGAATCTTCGGAATGATTCTAAAAAACCAGATGTTGATAAAGTAGTAACTAACTCTAAATGTTTGTTTCCGTTCCTGAAGTACAAAGATCACGCGTAATCCACACCGACGACTTCGAATATCACTGCATCTCGCACACGATTTTAAGACAAACAGGACGCTGGAACGGTCAAAAGTTTTGCAGCATGTTTTCGACAAATTACACATTTAATTATGATTGATCGAACTGCTCGTCTACTTGATATAATCCTAACCTCTTCCTGTAGAGCGGTCATCGTTGTACCAATACCTGCATGGTTCAGACGTTTATGTGTGTATTTGATAAGTCACGACGTTAACCGGTGACATTCGTCTAATACAACGGGATACCTAAATCCGTGATTGTCCAAACGATTAGAAATCAAAGTCTTCACTCTTAGTAAACCAAAATTATCTAGGTAAACATTAAGTTCTTTTAAACGTTGACCTGAGACAAAATTAAATGACTCATTTTGTGCCAATTTCATGAGCGTTTTTTCCGCTAAATCAAACTCTTCGTCGTTTAGCTCTTTATTCAAAATGCGAGAATCCTTATTTGCTATAACATTCGCTTTAAACCGTAAAATCCAAGCTATGATTCTGACTATTCGTAAGTAACTTGACGAATTAAACAAATACCAGTATAGTTTCTGACCGACTAATACAGAAATAGTACACTTCACCGATAGACATTTTTCAGGTTCAAGAGATTGATTTGGAGAACTCTTCTTTTTTCTTTTTCAGATCTCAAAATTTACAAACTGTTCGTTGATTATAAAACTTTCCTGAGGTAATTCAATAGGTGAACGTCTCGCATATGTGGAATTTGTTCATGCCAACGTTTAATCTCAATTTATATACCTGTTGGTAGCGCAGCGTCTCACTCTATGTGTTTATTCCACAGACTTGGTAGTAACAACTTCGGTAATAATATTACAGGACACACCAATCCAAGAGGATCAAAGATTCTGTGAACTGCAGACAAAATTTTTCTCTTTGGTACAGAATTGTCTACGTTATCTGAAAAATTAATATTAATGATTAATAAAACATCTTTATTTTTGTTCCAAGAAATTCCCAAGACGGATATAGTTTCATTATCATCTGTCATGTCGTTGTACTCCCAGTCTCTTAAATTAAATCCAGCTTGTTGCATCATTTCAGTCGATTTTTGTTGAAAATTTAATCCTTTCTCCATATCAGTGACACTGACTATGCAACTATCAACGTAAAAGGATTTCTTGAGTTTTTTCATGAACTCAATTTCGCTAAAAGTTTTTGCAGATTCCATTGACTTTTCAGATGGCGGTAAACAATTATTTCAGAAGTCTGTGATTTAGTCCACCACAAAAATTTTAGCACATCTCGATCATCCGGTTAAATGCTAATCTGGAAAAATGCTTTAGTTGTGTCAGCTGTTATACCTACTATGTTTTTCCTAAATCGATGAAGAAGACTTGGTACACGTTCTATCAGGTTCGGTCCGGTTTCTAAACAGGTTCAGAGAAGGTCCATCTTTGCTACAAGCTAATGCGTGGAAAACTGGCCTGATTAGCAGACTGAAAATGAGCTTCCTTCGAAAACGTCATCATCGGATCAGAGATACCTAAAACATCAAGATCCTAGTAATCTGAAATTTTGCTTAGTCACAAGTATTGAAAATATAGTCAAAGTGGTATCGGTAACAGTCCTCTTGATATCATTATTACCCATGAGAGTCCAACCTAACATAGTTTGCAAAAGTGTCGGTCTGTTCTGTAACTGATAGTGTTTACCTGTATAGAGGCTACTCGCAATGTCCACGCCAATAAGTAACGAAATTGGTTCTTGATCGCTGCTTACATCACTCAGAGATACTCCTAACTGCGGAAGCGTTTGAGAACATACGCCTTTTGGAACGACCGATATACTACCACAAGACTTCCGAGAAAGACCTTATATATTACATACTGCCGTGGGACTGGTTTTACTCCACCGAATAACAGATGCGAAATGCGAAAACTTCAGATTATGCGCCAGGCTCCCGAGTACATATGATTTGTGTAAACCTGAGTCAATAAGAGTGCGTACTATACGCTCGCCGCCGGGTCTACGCACTTTTACGTGTAATGTTTGTAAATACATATCTGTAGTATACGACGCAATATTGCACGACAACGTATGATTTTCAACGACATTGGTCATTTCGCTTATCTTGTTATGTAAAATTTCGTTAAAACTTGCTACACAATTTTTGAAAACAACGTGTGTTAAACTTGCTAACAAGACATTACATAATAGTGACGTGTACCTAAATTTTATGTAAAATTGTTAAAAAAAGTTGCAACAACTAATTGCTATAAATTTGCTAACGAATAAGGACGCATATTTAGATTAATTTGTTATTTAACTCTGCTGCACAAGTTGATATAATTTTGGTATATATTTGCTAAGAAATATATCATAATCTGAGAAATTCTTTTTCAGCAAATTGGTAGCAAAATTAAATCAGTAAATGCTTACATAGTGCAGTATATTGCAACAAGATTTGATGATAATTTGTTGCTATTTTGCTATCATGAAAATAATAAATTCAATGTATTTTTTATTCAAGAAAATCTGTGTTTCAAGTATTTCAAGTTTTGTTACTTTTTTTGCAATTTTAAGAGTCTAACACATTTACTAGTTGTGGCGATGCGACGTGCGATCTAGAAAAAGGAAAGTCAATAGAGAGAGAGAGAGATGAAAAAATGCAAGTCGATGTCGGTAACAAAGGAACTTATATGCGTATGTAATAAGTATGCCGCTTTGTTTTGACATATCGAAATTTCCGCTCTGACATTCGCTATCATATAACTGTCTATAGTTTAAAAAATGATATGCCATTGAAAATTTAATCATAATATATTTTATCAAGATCTACATAATTTAATCGTCGATCCGTACGTAGATCTCCATCTCACCACTCATCAAGGAATGCATCACCAATTACTAGTCAATATTTGTCAAAAAAAAGTACGAAAATCTCAATGTGTATCTCAAAATCAATCAAGATCTAGATCATGTGATCGTCGATCTGTACGTAGGTCTCCATCTCATTACTCATCAAGGACTGCATCACCAACGAATAGTCGATTTTTGTCACAAAATGTACAAAAACCGAACTATCAATCTCAAAATCAATCAAGATCTAGTTCCGGTAATCGTCGAGCTACACGTAGGTCTACATCTCATCACTCATCAAGTTCTGCATCACCAAATAATCATCAATCTTTGCCAAAAAGACTACGAAAATCTCAATATCAGTATAAAAATCGATCAAATTCTAGATCGCTTGATGGTCGATCTACGCGTAGGTCCTCATCTCATGACTTATCAAGAGCTTTATTACCATTGAATAATCAATTTTTGTTACAAAATGTACCAAAGACTAATTATCAATCTCAAAATCGGTCAAGACCTAAGTCACATCAACGGCAATCAGAACGCAAGTCTGCATCTCGATCGTCGTCAACGACTTCCTTTTCAACGTCTTCCCCATATAATAACTAAATAATAACTTCCCCATATAATAACATATAATAAATAAAATCAACTTTTAGATCTTCATCCAGATCTCCAACTGATGACATCTCGCCTAGAGTTAAAAATTGAACTATAAATCAAATTGTTAAGAATGAAGTTTCATTCAAAAAGTTTATACCATGAATGAAAATTCTCTAAAGTATCTTTATATATATATTATATCTTTATTAAAAGTTTAAAAGTTTCAAGATTCGTTTGTAATTTTAAGATGTTTATTAAACAAATAAAAAATTGTTTAAACAAATAAGAATATAAAATAGTAGATGTATTTAATAAAAAAAATTCTATTACAGATTGTTTCAAAACTATGAAATTATATTACTATTAAAAATATTGTTAATAAAAATGTGAAATCTAAAGCGCTTTAATTAAGCTTTAAAATGTACGTTATTTTATATTTCGATGTAAAACTGTTTTTATAAATACATTTCATATCAAATTTAATTTATGTTTGTTTTATTGAGAGTATCCATTATTTTTTTACTTATTTTTGTTATTTTTCAAACTGTTAGTCTCATTTTTATAAACGATAGAGCTACATTTCCTGAATTTCTTTAAATATTTAACTAAAATATAAATAAAACTTGTATTATTTGACTGTAAAACATTTTTGATATTATAAAATACTTTATTGGAAAGTTGCACAAAAATAATATAAGTATTTGCTATTATATTTACTTAAAATATATTATTTCACCAAAATAGAAGCACATTTATAGCAATACTTGCTATTTAAAAAGTAATAATTTTATGCACCAATTGACTTTAATTTTATATAAATTTGCTGTCACTATTTTCATGTAAATGATTTGAAGCAAATTTATAATAAATAAGGACTTACATTGACGCAAATTTTGGATAAGCAAGTACAAATTGTTTTTTGGAAAGTTGCTGTCAATTTGCAATCATATGTCTATTGGAGTTGGCCATACCTCATAAATTTAAAAAAAAATAAAAAAAAATATTAGCCAGCCGTGGGATTTGTACCTTTGACTTTAGATCTGAATGCTATGACTCTTTCACACTGAGTCATTTTGCTATTTTGTTATTAAAAGTTAATTTCAGGCTATAAAGAACAGTTGAAGGTGTGGTTAAAAAATTTCTAAGTCCAAAATTTTATGATTTCAACTGTTCTTTATAGTCTGAAATTAACTCTTAGTACCAAAATAACAAAATCCCGAGTAGAAATGAATTCCAGGCAAAAAGAAGGCCCTGTTCAGGTACCTGACGAATATTAAAAGGCCCTGAACAGGTGCCTGTAAAGGGCCTTTAAAAAATGTAATGGGGTGGAGATCAGGGCCTGTTTTATGTAATACTATTTTGTGGGTATGTTCAGGTGATATTAAGGCACTTAAGTAGTAGTAAAAAGTAAATCTGAATGTATTTGTTATTTTACATTTGTTTTTAATTGTTAATCTTTAGAGGACGGGAATTTTCTGGTTCAAAAAAGCTTCTTTTTTCAATAAAATTAATGTCTAAAAACATCGAATCACTTTTAACCTTTACAGGACGGGGATTTCGGTTTACTGTTTTCTCTCACTTTTCTATAGAAATCAAGTTTATGTGATGTCTCACATCTCAAAACTAACACATGTAAAGGGTCGATCATGGGCATGGCCCGTATAGGTTAATAGGTTAAAAAAACGTTATCTGACATGTGTAACAGCTTTGTAATCTTAAAAACCACAAAATATACTAATATAAAGTTATAAATATAAGGTTAATTAGGCGTGCGTACATGCGTGTATGTGTGTGAGCGTATAGGTTTTGTAAATAAAATAAAATGCATTTTAATACATTAATATTTATTAAACATAAATGGTTTAATATAATTTCCAAATAATTACAACAATCTTAATATAATATAATATTAATAACTTTGCACTTTTTTTTATACAATACAAAATTAAATCTTTTCACATATTTAAAGCAATATAATACTGCATAAACTTTTATATTATTAAAGTGTTTTTTTAAACTTTCACTATTTATATATTGTATTTTCCTTTTCAATCGGTACCTTCGAACTCTTAGTAAATTAAGCTTCTGAGTATAATCAATTTTTTTACTCATTTTATATTTATAAAAAACTCTTGATAAAATTCTAACCTGAAAATTTATATACAATACTATATAATTTGTAGATACTATTACTAACCTCACATTCGAACTAACAAAATTGACTTTTACTACAACGTCACATCCGAACTAATAAAATTAGGCCCTGACTTAAATTCCATTACATTCGTATCCCGGCCCTTAACAGGCGGCCTTTACAGGCCCTGTTTTCTAATTCAGGCGGCCTGGATAGAATTTCTACTCGGGATGGCTCAGTTGTAAAGAGTCAGCATTCGGATCTAAAGATCGAAGGTTCAAATCCCGCGGCTGGCTAATATTTTTTTTAAACTTTTTTTTTAAATTTATGAGGTATGGCCAACATATTGGTAATTGTTTACAAGAGGTAAGATAGTAACTATTGCCAACATTTGGCAAAGATATGGGCGGATGTACGTTTGGCGGTATGTTTACCAAAAAAGACGTTTTATATGTATGCTATATTTATTTAAGTTTAAATACAAAGTCGTTGTAAAAATTGATTACAATGTAGTCCTTATTGAAAATTAGTTTTGCCTTACTTACATTTTCGAGTTAACTGTGGTAATGGTAATATTTACTTGATCTTGAAGTACATATAATATTACTACGAATAATAATTAGATTTATCTATAGTAATTAAAACTTTTATGTTTCCCCAATGTAGCAATTATTTTGCTTAAATGAAATCATATTTCACTCAATTTCATTGTAAGCGATTTATGCACTTTCAAGTACAAATTTTATAAAATGAACTACGAAACGTTAAACAACTAATTACTTTGGTAACAAAGATTTACGTATTCGATGAAGTTTTATTTGTGCTTACAGTCATATGAATATTTAACTAATATATTACATTTGTTTGTTTCCAGCATATTTTTAGTTCAAACTTAAAATGCACGTGGTTATGATAACCAATAAATAACAAAAATATTATATATTGATTTATTAGAGACAGTACGATAATGACAGTGCATATCTACTTGAAAAGAAATAAATCACACAAGACTAAAATCTACATTCCGAAACATGTATCGTAAAATATTTTTATATGCGCTTCTAGAAAACTCTATTATTTTGTCGCGTGTGTAGAACAAATAAGATTACGTGCAAACTATCAAATAGAACTATTAAAAATGTTTGTTAGGGAAAAATAAATGAGCTTTTGGCTAGTCAATATATTACAAATTTTCCAGGGGTTCTGGATTACTACGAATGAAATGAATTTATATTAAAAAATATTGAATCAAAAAAGGTTTAGTATTTTATTATTATAAATTTAATAATATTTCCTATAAATCAAGTATATCTATAACAGTTTCTAAAATACAGCCATTTTAATATAAACATCATGTATTAAGTTGTATTATAAGATACTTTCTGAGTATATACTTATATTATATTGATTTCACTCGAAAAATAAACTTAAGGAATAAATATTTTAATATAAATATTTGTAATCATTATAAAAAAATTAGCTTATTATTTTTTTAAATCCTTGTATCATTAAATAACACAATGAGTCAGATTCATTGCTAACTATATTATCATAACAATGATCCGAAATAGGGAGTAACTTAGTAATACTATAAACAGAGGCTCCATTGATAAACACCAGAAGAAATTTAACAGTGAAACGGAAAAAAACTATGTGGGGAGAAGCAGTAGACAAGAGAAAAGAGCGAATAAGGGTGGGAGAAAGGTCGAACGTGCATATAGCTGTATAAAACCAAGTCAAAGCAGCAGGCTTATTAGCCAGCAATGTGATCTATTTGCCCTTCCACAAAACATAAAGAACCGGCGATATTGTGCTACAATGTTATAAGGAAGGGCGTTATTACCCTACAGGGACCAACTCCTATACTCGCGCACGTGTTCCTCCATTGATTCAACTTATGGCCTACGTAGTTATGCTAAGGTACTTGCACATAAAGACCCGTCTATCATGACCTTTACAATTCACGACCCTAACTTATATTTCTTATTCTTTTTCATCGTAATTATTTGATTTCTATCGCTCCCAGACGAATACGACACCGTTGACATGTTACTCGAATATGTATCAATTGTATAATTATATCTATATTAATTATTGCTATAATTTCTATATACGTCGATTTTCCCATTTTAACTCTTGTATATTTTTTCTTATATTCCAAAAACAATTATTATGAATATAATACAATCAATAAATTTCTATTTACAAAAAACATCAATTTCACACTAAAAGATAGTCAAAATTGTTATTATAAAATAGATAAATCGAGTGCACAAAACTCAAATAATATTATTTGGTTTTCATTCATTCTCCATCGTATAGAAAATGATAACTGATATATAAAGATTAACTAATTGTTAACTATATTTATTCATTTACTATAAAAAGGAAAATATTGCTGAATTCGCTAAATTTTTCCACCGAAAAAATAAAAAATAAAAAACAAGATATTAACTTTATGAAACAGAGAACATGTTTTTAACTATTAAAAATTAATATTAATTTTTAATTTTTTGTGTGAAAAATCACGAATAGAAGTTTACAGTATTGTACTCCTATGGTTAAGTATATACAGTTAAATTTTAAATTCAGTTTTTTTTATAGAAACCGTATCCAATTTAATACCTTCTTTATAAAATATATGATAAGAAAAGAAAAACATTGATCATATTACAAATTTTGACTAAAAATAGATAAATTATAATTACTTTCGCAGCGATTACAATCACGTTTATTTCTATACTTAAAATTATAGACGATTAACTTGCTTTCTTTCAATAAATAACTATTTGTAAATTTAATAGAATATACTAATTATTACACCTTTTTTATATGTAACTTATATTCCATAATAGTTTTCTGCAATTGAAATTACTGAAATCAAAGCGGCATAATCGACAAGAATTGTGTATCTTACCGTAAATTTGTGTTTAATTAAACATTTATATATATATATCTTAAACTCCAGAAAAAGTGCTGCAATAGAAAGTACTGAAATCAAAGCGGAATAGTCGACAAGTATTTTTTACCATACCACAATAAATTGTATTTTAATTCAACGTTTATATATTGTTTCTTAAACTCCAGAAAAAGTTCTGCAATAAAAATTACTGAAATCAAAGCAGAATAATCGACAAGTATATTTTACCACATTTTTAATTTAACCATAACTTTTATATATTAATTTTTAAACTCCATAAAAAGTTTCTGCAATAGATATAGTACTGAAATCAAAGTGGAATCAACAGGTATTTATTTTTAAAAATACAAATATCTATTAAATTGAAAACAAACATTTTTTCAGAAAAGTATCCTACAAATTTACATTTCAATTCTAGTTCTCTCATGTCCTACAAGCAATAAATAAATAATTTTTTAATAATTTTATCAATTTCTGCAAAACTAATAAAAAATAAATTTCTCACTTTTTTATTCTCTTTAAATACACAATGTTTATCCTTCCCGTGTCTTATAGTAATAGATAAACAATTTTATATAATAATAATAATAATATTCATTTGTGCAAAATTAATTTCTGCAAAAGTAATAACAAAGTAAATTCTCTCTTTTTTATTCTCTTTAAATAAAATAATACTTGCACCACCGTTGGTTAAGTGTTTCAAAAGTTTTTTATAATTTACTAATATCCTCTTGTATACTGATGATAGTTTAAACAAGTTGAAATAAAGCAATCTAATGTTCAAAACGTCATATTTCTAATTTGGAATTGAACGTGTCTATTCTTTTTCTAATCATAAAATAGTTGTCAAGTGCTGGTATTTTGTTTAACTGCAGAATTCAAATAAAAATTTTTGGCTGTTACGATATATACAGGTCTCATGAGAAATATTAAGTCGAGCCCCGATAACAATACGTTTACAAAATGACGACATTGTGCTCAGCACGAATGCTCCACGCGTGACGTCGCGGTGCCCCGGCTCCGGAGTCTGGAAATGGCATCATTGTGCTCAGCACAATACTGTCATGCGTGCTGCCATTGTAAATACATGAAAGCACGCATGTTGATAGCATTTTCAGCCGTCGTTATGCCGGTCTGGGTACAGTGAATATTTTTTTTATAAATGAAAATACTATATTAATTTTAGATGTTTTTAATCATTTTTATTAGTACTGAATCTATTTAATTATAAAATATATGTTATAATATAAATAATTCAATGAATTGGTAAATTCTTGACTTGATGCTATAGTCCCTGGAGAGCTGATACTTCAACTGCCATTTCTGTAAATAAAAGAAAATGATTATATGATTGTTTATTAATTTTATTGGTTAAATATTAAATATATAAATACCTAATTCTATCTGCTAGTTCTGATTTTATCTTTTATAAAGATGTCCACGTTGTTGATCCTCGTCTGCCTTACCTGCCTCTATAAAAAAAATTATAACAATCAATTTTAATACAGATTACCAAAGATTAATATTAATTATGTTAAAGCCACAAAACTTCAAACCTCTACAAAGAACCAATTAAAAAATCAAATTTTAAATCTGAAAATGTTTAAAATAATC